>JANRGW010030353.1:25866-40687 GCA_024733675.1 Psilopsiagon aymara | reverse complement strand
TAATATATGAAGTCTTCTAACATCATTAAAATAGGGGTTTTCTGATGGTTCCACTGCAATGCAAAGAATACAGTCCTGCCTGTAAATTCCACATCAGTCAGTGTTGCAGTGTCATGGTGGAGGTAATTTGAAGGCACTCATGCAAGGCCAGGGAAAGCTGGGACTGCCAGGGTGTGTAAAGTGGAGGGAGATAAAAAAGCTCTTTCTTTCTGCTGGTCATCCCATGTTCCTCTGTGCTGCCCTAGGGCTGAAATCTGTCTTCAATGAAGGCACCGAATGGAGGCTTTGGGGGTTAGGAAACCTTGCATGTTTTCCCTGGAGAAGGGGGAGAAGATGCCATATCGCTAGGCTGCCAGGTGGAAGATGCTAGCTCTTATATGTAGCTTTTACTGCAGCTTTCTGATGCCATTTGGTGCAATTTACTCCTCTTTTCTGGTTTTTAAGGTGCCTGGGGGAGGTTGGGAGAGGGTATCCCTGGTTGCTTGTAGAGTGAGTCCGTTATTATTGCACTATAAAGACTTAGATGAGGCATTGCTGGGGTGGGCTCCAGCTCCATCCAGCCTGAATTCTGCCCCAGGCAGCGGCCAGTGGGACAGATGTTATTTGCTTGAGCTGTGGCTGAGTCTGGATTAAACCAACAACTCAGACAGAAGCCTTTGTTATTATTTAAGGAGTGTGAGGTTATATACAGGGGGATACTTACAGCATTAAAAAACACACAGGAGAAATATGTGGGTGTTTTTGAGCTGGAGGGAGCTGTGTGCTCCATCTCCTGGGCGACAGGTGACACAAGTGATGGGAAGGGTGACCCTCAGGGAGGCAAACAGCAGCGGAAATGCCCCAGGAGCAGGGCCAGCAGGTCGGTGTGTGCTGGAGGAGTGGAGGCTGCCCTTTGCCCGTGGCCCATGTGGCAGTGGACTTTGGCAGCAGCGCATGGGGAGTAGAAGGAGGGCCCCGGCGGCATTCGATCAGGTGTGTGTGGCTGCTGCGGGGGGTGGAGAGAGGTGGGAACCCCTAGCTGCAAATTAGGGGGGGCCTCTGTGGGACCAAAATGATGGGTGCCAGGATGCTTGTGCATGGGGGTGTTTAGAGCAAGAATTTAACCCTGCTTTCACCTGAAAGGGGTAAAAACTCAGCTGCCACTGTTCAGACCTGAGTGTCTTCCCCAGCCCTGAAATTACCTGAAAGTACCTTTGAACGTTATGGGGTGACAAAGTGGTTCCGATGGCATCTGCCTGTGTTGGGGAGGTTTGTGAGGCTTTGTGGTGGGGATGGTCTCTGGGCCGATGTTGCAAGAGGACACGTGGGGGCTTGTGGGTGGCATCCTTCCCTGGCAGCTGGGGCTTGACCTATGTATTTCCCTGGGCTGTCATTAGGGTTTCCTCTTTTGCATGGGACCATGATAAGTGAATCTAGTGTCCTCTTGAGCTGCTGTATTCTTGCTGGAGCTGAAAGCCAGGAGAAAACCCCTGTTTCCACCCCACCTCATAGCGCAGATGAACAAAGCTCCATTTCTCTCTGCCTCTGTCCCTATTATTATGTAAGAATAATTCTCCCTGTCCTGCTCGCGTCTTGCCAATATCCCTTTCCCTACCACACATAATATGGGGTTTCACTGCCTTGTTACAGAGGTAAAGCTGATTTCTCACCTCCTTGGGGAGGCTGAGTGGTGTTGCTTTGCAAGGGATGGCTGGGGGTGCACGAGAGTGTTACCTCTTGCTCTGGGAACAGCAGGATTCCTCTTGCTTTCAGAACGGACCATTTCATCCTAATGTTTCAAGGGGTGCTTCAAGTTTAGGCAGATGTGCAGATGGCTTTTCCTTGCCTCTGGGAATTTTGGGAAGGATGCTGGGTTTCCAGCAGGCTCCCAGAAGCAGAGTAGGTGGCAAGCTTCATGGGAGGGCCCATGAGGGAGGTGAAAAGCTGCTTATCAACTGCTCTGTGGCTTCATTGCTTGCAGGCCACTAAAGACATGTCAGACCTAACCTCTGCTTCCACCCAAAAAGTGGAGAGGATTCCGCTGGCAAGATTGTGATGGACGCCCCGGACCCTGCCTGGTCACCCCAGCCCTGGGAGAGGCAGGCAACCAGGGGAGCATGGGGAGAGATGCACCATGGCCCCCCACTGCAGCCCAGGAGGGGGGGTCTCCACTCAGGGCCCCGGCCTCGGCCCGGCTCCTGGGATGGGGGTCACCCCCCTGGCCACCCACCCCGCCGGGATGCTGGCAGGCTGGCTGCCTGGGCTGAGAGCTATGAAAGCAGCTACCCCAGCAGGCCCTACTCCAGGTGAGAGCTGCACAACTCAGGGATGCTCCTGCTGAGCCCCCTTCCTGTTCTAAACCTTCTTACCATGAGAGCTGGCCATTTCCCTGCTGAAGTGTGGGGGCCTGTGACACGGGTCCTGCCCTTGGAACTGCACAGGCAACATAGAGAGCAGCCTTGTGGAGGCAGTGTGTGAATAGGTGACGTCCACTGTTAAGTAGCTGGTGACTTCTACATTTAAATCTGGATAGCAGTTGCAGCTCTGATTTCTTTGTACGGCTGTGACTCCTGAGTTGCAGTTTTACAGGCTTCATCTCAGACCCGAGGTGCATTTTTCTTGAAGGTTTGATTAAATAAATTTCATTTTTACGAAGCACAAGGTGAACAATAAAAATATAAATGGTATATAGGAGCTAAAGACAGCTTGCAAGCTCAGCTGCTGAAACAGCGGAGGATGGAAGGATAAAATGTGGGTTAGATGATGCTCGCAGTGCTGAGAAATGGCTTTGAGTGCTCCAGCAAATCTGGGATGATTTGCCTGAGTTATTGCCCTCAGCGAGTTATGGTGCGGATATGCAGGGTTTTGCACTGAGATTGGATGATACTTACACCAGGAAGCGGGGTGTTGCATGGAGCTCACCAGGTCACTGTCAGTTGTGAAAGACCTAAGGCATGTGAGTGCCGAGTGGCTTGGGCTGTGTGATGGACACGGTGGCTCCAGAGCTTGGCAGAGAAGGTGCTTTTGGGGGATGTCTCCTAAAATATGGGTGAGAACTGATCTCCATGACAAGTCCACACCACTGAAACATAAAAGTGGGCATCACCTGAAACTGCAGTGCACAGCTTTCTTATGGACTGGGATGTAAAAGTATCTAAACCTTCTGCTGCTCCTTGTAGGAAGGTTGCTGGACCAGTTTCTGCTGCTGATCAGGGTACCTGGGCAGGAGACCTTGCTGTATTTCCATCATATTTTCTGCCTCCAAAAGTCTAGTTCTAATCCTAAATGTTTTCTATAGCCTGCAGTGGTGCCCTTTCTTTCTCAGAGGAAGTATGTTGTGTTGTGTTTCAGGCAAGAATGCGAAGACCCCCACTGGCAATATCCAGCAGCCACCTATGGTGATGATTACACCTACCAAAGATACCAGTGGCAGCCGGTGGCCTGGAAGGGTGATAGAGGTAGGGGCTTATCCTTTGGGTCTGCAGATGGAGGCAGCTTGTTGCAGGAGAAGAGGCAATGCTTTCTCCAGGATGGGTAGTTCTTCCAGGGCTTGCACCTCTCTAGGGCTTTCCTCTGCCCACACTACTGGGCCATTGGTGCTGTTCTCCCCATGCAGCACTGCCCTCAGTTTGCATTTTGGAAATGTCAGCAGGAACTGGGTGCACTCAAGGGGGTGTTGGATCTTGATCTCCATGGTTAAAACCCTGTGTCATTTCTGGTTCCAGGCTGAATTCAGTCTGATGGTGCTTTGTGATCATGGTGTCTAAGGCCTCATTTTTGCTCTTTCTGGAGTTTCTGGGCTGAAGAAAAGGGAAGGGAGGAAAGAGGAAAGGACATCTGTGCTGTGTTGGCAAATGTGTACAAGGCTTTATCATACCTCCAATGTGTTGGGCTAATTTGGAAGCAAATGGGGTGTGCATGGCAAATTGCCTGACTCATTACTTTTCTTTTGCAACTTCATTATGACTTGCAGCTCTGGATGGGCAACGCTAAATCTTGATTCCCTCTCTAGACCTGAGACAGGGAGAGCATTATGGCAAGAGTGCCAATTACCAGGACCAGCACTACTACAAGGGTTACCACCCCAACCTGGCCACAAGCTCCCCAGGCCTGGACAGGTAAGGGTGGGCAGGCTGGGCATCTCCTGGCACAGGAGTGAGCTGCAAAATCAGCAGGTCTGTGACTGGTCACAAAACCTCTGCCCTTCAGGGTGCCTCCTTTTGTCTGCATGCAGGAAGCAGACCTATGACTCCTATGACGAGAGCTACACCTTGGTTACCAGGAAGGAGAGGGCAGGGGAAGAAACCCACAGCGGTGATTTGGGGGTGGCTGGTGGCCAGCCCCAAGAGGTAACCTCCAGATGGGTGGGGGTGGTTGGCAAAGCACCTGGGGGATCTCCCAGAGATTTCTGGGAGCAATCCATGTGTCCCTCCTTCAGCTGGGAAGGAAGCCGAGGAGAAAAGGACTGCTTTGCTATGTGGCACTCATTGCCTAACAATCTCTGGGGATTATTATCCTGGGTTATGGGTATTTGTGGGCTGTTGCTCCCCCAGGCATGTCATTGTACACCACTCCTGTACATGTCTGAGAGCAGGACAGAAATCCAGGCTTGGTGAGATGCTCTTCTGCATCCCTCCTCGGTAGCTGTAAGCTGTGTGTCATTGCTGGCTCTGTCCCCCAAGTCCTGCTCCATCACACTTTTGACCAGATCACTGTTTTGCCAAAGAGTAAATTAAGAGGCCAAATCAAAGCTGCTGTGGTTTTGCTCCTGGGCAATACTTTTTGAGTTCCCAAGCCCCATCTGCTAGTTGTCTTGAGATTACTGTGCTAAGGCTAGGAAAGCTGTTGGGCTAGATTGGTGGCTCATGTCAGTTACTATAAAAGCCATTGGGTATGATCAGGGAAAGTGCTATGATGAATCTAAGATGCTGAAGGGTGTGAACTGCTCAGATGGGAGCTGGCTGTGCCATGCTTCTCCCACTGGGCACTTCCATGGAGCAGCAGAGCCTGTCCCACTGCTCTGGGAGCAGAAAAGCAGTGGTGTCTCCAGTTCAGCCAGGTTTGTGTTTTCTCCCTCCCTTGCAGCTATCAGGCCAGCCCAGTGTGCTCCTGCAGTACCGTGAGTCAGGGCTCAGCTCCAGTGGCTATGAGCTCAGCCAGTACATCCGTGATGGTGCTGACCAATATGACCCTGCTCTTTCAGGGACCTGGGGCCTGGCACAAGCAGGTGAGGTGTGATGAGGCTCTGGGCCCCACTGACAAGGGGGGAGCAAATAAATAAATGGCTAGCATTAGGCAGCTTGGTCCTTTTCTGGAGGATGTTGCACAGGCACAAGGCATGACTTTAGGGCTGCAGGGCAGGTCCATTGTCCGGTGGCACTGCTATGGTAGGTGCAGGAGCTGCTGTGCATGCCTCCTGCTTTAGAAGACAGCTCTAGCATGGGGATAGTCAGTGGAGGGTCACTTAAGTTGGGGGACTAGGGTGGGACCTGGTTACACGCTTCATAGTAGAGGTGGTGTGGGGTCAGGGTGAGGGGACTAACAGTGGGCTCTTTATCATTGCAGAGAGGCCCTTGGTGTCCACCCCAGCCCCCGTGGTACCCCTCAAGTTCTTGGTGCCACACACGGTGGTGTGTTTTGGAGCCAGAGGCCAGCTGGTGCTGGTGTGTCCCCACCACCCTGCCAAGGGGCAGCTAGCCCTTGTTGAGCTACACAGCCTGGAGGTATGTCACAGCCTGCCACCCCAAACTGTCCTTGGTCCCCTTGATAGAGTGACTCCATTCACCTTGAGGGATGCAAACACTGTTCTCACCCAAACAGCCTCCTCAGCAGCCTTCTCATCCCCTGCAGCCGTCTTCTGCCCACATGAAGACCCTGCATTGTGTCAGCCTGTGCCTGAGCATTGCTTTCAGCTTTGGGTCCTGCATTCTGCTCTTTCAGTTCTGTAGCCCTTGTCATCTGTGTCTTGTTCACAATGAGGTACAGATGGGGTCCATACCTCTTTGAAGGATAATTCTACTCGTCTTTCTGAGGTGCTTCAATATGGAAGCCTTATCCATACCCTCAGTCTCCTATTTTGCCTCCCAAAGGGAACAGATGCCATCCAATAGGCATTTTCTCCTGGACCTTAGCACTGGGGTCCATCTGAAGGTTTAGAGTCTGTGCTCTGGGGTTACCTTAAGAGAGCACAGAGAGTGGGTTCACCAGCACTGTTGAGTCCTTGGTGCAAGCATTGACTTTCAGCTAGCCCAGCTGTGGCTGGTCAGATTGCAGAAGTCCAGCTGCTGAATTAACTCTTGTTTCATAGGTTGTCCTTCATGGCACAGAAGAGCTGGAGGAGTTACAGAACTTCCCGGGGCCTCTGGCCAGGTATGCTCCATAGGCAAGTCCAGGTGCTGTGGCCTCCAGACTGTGCTGGCATGGCTGGCCTGGGAGCGTCTCTCCTTTATGAGGAGACAGGAGTTCAAGGCAGGCTTTAAGCTCCCTGTGGTAAGGAGATATCTGCAAAGGCAAAGATCAGGTTCAGATTAGGAGCCCAGCCCTTTTGCTTTGGTGTAGGTTGATTTGGGTTGTGGGAGATGGGGGTATTTTTGAATATTCATAGAGTGTGGGCTTAGTGTGGTTTGTATGTGTGACCTTATTTTGTACTCATGTCCCAGAAAACTGATTTCTGGGAGATTTTTTTGGATGTCTAAAGCTCTGGGTCAGCCTGTGATTTAGCTTTTCCTAAAGTTTTTGTCCCATGAGACTGTTGAACACAGCAAGGGCAGACCCAGTATGCATCTTCATCCAGTGTGAGCCTGGGGACAAATCATGGTGTGTTGCATCAGGCTGTCTCTCACTGTTACACCAGTGTATCTGCTGGCCACTCAACCAAAGAATGGAGAGAAAAGGAGTGTGCAGAAGGGGGAAAACCATTTACTGAGCTAAAAAGCTGCTTATGTCCAGAAGCTGGGTACAAGACCTGGAGCTACCATTTGTGCCAAAGGGGATTTGGGGAATCTCTATATGATATGTTGGTGTGATTGAGTCAGGATCAGCACCTCAATCCCCAGTCAGTCTCCCCTGGCTGATCACCCTTTGGTTCCAATGGTCTGTTTATTTTATTGTAAGAAAGGAGTTCTGCCTGGCTTGCACATAGCTTAAAGGTTTCTGCTTCTGTTTCATACCCAAAGGGATTATATGGTCACAAGCGTGTCTTTCTCTCTACACTATGCCAGGTAAATAAAAGATACTGCCTGTGTGTGTTCCTGCTCCTGCAGCCTTGGGCGTCCATGGCTGTGACAGAAACACAGCAAAGCAAAACCAAGGTTCTTTGTAGATGGATGGATGAAAATATCAGAAGGGCAGAGAGAGGGTTTGAAATGCACTCTGCATCCCTGAAACAGAAGTCTACAGAATCATAGAATCATAGAATAGTTAGGGTTGGAAAGGACCATAAGATCATCTAGTTCCAACCTCCCTGGGCCAATCTCCCCTAAGCCCCAGCACACTTGGACTACCCCAGTGCCTGAGCACTGAATACCCTTCTCCGCCAAACCCTTCTGCACCACTCTGATGCTACTGCTAGGGAGTAAGGAAGAAGGGAGATAGCACTGTAAGGATAAAGCTTCCTTCCAGGCAGGGGTTGGCAGCAAGCTGGCAAAGACCAGACCAGCATGGCAGGATAGGGAGCACTAGCACCAGGGACCTGCCAACCTCAGAGCCCTGCTGGTGGTTTTCACAGCTGCCCCGGGCATGGTGTGAGGTCCTCTGGACCTCAGATTAGCAGCACAGTTTCTTGAGAGGCTCCTAGCACAAGAGATTTTCATTTTCAAGACCTCCAAGCAGCTCCCAGCCACTGCTTTTGAACCTGCAACTGGCACATGTCACACATTTCCTCCAATTTATTATAACATTTAATAATTTTTGAGCTTGGTGTGGCCAACGTGGTATGTGTTCATTGGCACTGGAGATATCTATCTGTCACTTTGAATCTTTGGCAACCCCATTAGTGAACCTGGGGACACGTTGAGTCTCATGTCCTAGAATGCTATGCCTTTGGTTTCTTTTGATGCCTCTCTTTGCTGCTGTAGGGAAGATCTGCACAAGGTGGATGTGATGACATTTTGCCAGAAGAAGATAGCCACAAGCTGTGATCTCTCAACACAGAGAGGCAGAGATTCATGTCTTCTCTGGAAACTCCTGGTCCTTCTCTGCCGGCAGAATGGGGTAGGTGTCCCATGGAAGGGGCTGACCCTTTTGATCTTAAAGGTGAGATAAGTTATATGCCCCCTAGATACCTATTGATCCAGTTGCTATTTTTAGGGGGGATGTAGCT
The DNA here is from genome assembly GCA_024733675.1 of Psilopsiagon aymara. Classification (NCBI taxonomy): domain Eukaryota; kingdom Metazoa; phylum Chordata; class Aves; order Psittaciformes; family Psittacidae; genus Psilopsiagon; species Psilopsiagon aymara. Next base: position 32,388 of record JANRGW010030353.1, on the reverse strand, counting down.
TAAAACCCACCCAATCCCATAATATTGTCAATCGGTTTGATACTGCCCGGATATTTGGAGCAAACCCTTCTCTGGGATTGCTTTTCATCCTTGTGAGCTACCAACAATCCAATGCTATAGCAGCTGTGAGAAGGACTGGTGCTACCTTCATTGAGGAGACACTGATGTGCTTGAAAGGGGATCATTCCCTTAACCCAATGAAGTCCACCCAGTCTAATCTGTGGCTTCAGGGCAAGTCCTGTGAAGGTCTTGGTAGTTGTGCTGAATCTTTTGCCCTCCAAAAATGTGTGCTGGTGGCCAGGGCTGGTCTTGTTAGGGGGATGTGCTAGGATACAAATGTAAGGGTGTCAGACTGGAAATGCCATCGGCCTTTACTTGTGGGGTAGTCTCACTCCTCCCCTTCCCTTTTGCAGTCCATGGTGGGCTCAGACACAGCTGAGCTGCTGATGCAAGACTGCAGGCGCCAGAAGTACAAGAGGCAAAACCCTGCAGCAAACCTGATAGGCCCGACAGATGACGAGTGCCTGTCACGTCAGACAGGGACACTGGACCTCATCACAGGGGACATCCCTCCCATTGTGGAGACACAAGCACAGATAGTGGAGAAGTTCACCAAGCTCCTCTACTATGGCAGGAAGAAAGTAAGTGGTGAGTGGGATCCAGGACACAAGGCTTTTTTTCTTGGTCCCTTTGGCCTCATTAGACGGGTTTTAGATGGAAGAATGGTCAAGAGCTGCCTTGTGGTTGTAGGGTCAACCCTTCAAGTTGTGTTTGTACAAAAGGGCTTATGGCAGTGATTTCCCTACCATCCGGGATTGTGATGGAGCCTTAAATGAAGACAAGATGTAGAGACTTTTATCAGCACTGTGGGTTTAGTTGCAGCTATGTGATCTCAAGGCGTACCAAAGGCCACAGGGAGAGGGGTGGGATGGATGCATCACTATCAGTGATGACACTGGTAATTAACAGGCAGCACAGACCTGGAAATCCAGTAAAGACAATATTGCTACCAAGCTCCCAGTTCTTGCTGTGGTAGAAAGATAAAGGGGCCTTTGTGAACTCAAAAGGGTTTTTTTTTGTAGGGCATTAGTTAAAGCCAGAGCAGTTATTGGAGCTCTTCTCTGAGCTGGGTGAGCAGCAGAGGAAGGCAGGGGAGCAGAGTTAGTGCAATCCCTTTTTTGTGTCCACCTTGTCTGCAGGATGCTCTGGTCTGGGCCATGAGAAACCATCTTTGGGGCCATGCCCTCTTCCTCTCCAGCAAAATGGACCCTCGGACCTACAGCTGGGTGCTCTCCGGGTAGGTTGGAGAAGCTAAAGTAAGGTACATGCTTTGTGACTCGCTTTGCCAAACCTGCTATCCCTCTGGGTACTTTTAGCCTCAGTGCACTGAATTAAAAAAAATCACTGATTTCAGTTTACCCTTTCAGAGAGGGCAAAGCGGGGGTAGGGCATCCATTCTGATGGGCTTTCTAATGGATGGGAGAAACCAAGTGGAAGCTGGAAAGTGGAAGGAAAGGCATTTCCTGGAGATGTAGGGTGGATTTATTCTGAGTCTTTGGCTTTGTCTTTGATGCTCTAGTAAAAGCCATTGGGATAGGGAAAGCTGAGCCATCTTCACCATGATCCAGCCTAGTCTGAGCTGTTCATCCCACTCGTATGAATGTTTTCTGGTGGAATTAATGTACTTAGTCTGGATCGGCTTGATCCCTTCAGGGAGAGTTAAGCAGACATTTTCTGTCTTGTGCAAACCGAATCCTTATATGGAGGTTTTATCCAGTGTTGTCCTGGGGACTTGCCTGCTCTGAAGGCAAGCAGATAATCATCTTGATGAGCTGTTGATCCTTGACCCCTTCTCAAGGAAGCCCCTCAGGACACAGCTTTCCTGGGGCATTTGGGACATGCCCTTGGAGGTGAATGAGGGTTTGGGGTCCCAGCACAGCAGCCCTATCTTTGTTGTCTCCTCACAGGTTCACCAGCACGCTGGTCACCAATGACCCCCTGCAGACCCTCTTACAGCTCATGTCAGGAAGAGTCCCTCAGGCAGCACTGGTGTGTGAGCAAAAGGCTGGCCCCAGCCTGTGTACCCCTGTGCTGTGACCTGCCTGTGGCATCCGCCTTGTGGTGACCATCTCTGTTCACCTTCTCCCCCCTCTTGTCTCCCTCCAGTGCTGTGGAGATGGCACGTGGGGGGACTGGAGGCCTCACTTGGCAGTGCTGTTGTCCAACAAGGTTGGAGATACGAAGCTGAACCACCGAGCCATTGTCACCATGGGAGACACTTTGGGTGAGCCCAGGCTGTTGTGAGCAGTTATGTTCCTGCTGTCTTGTAATAGTGGGTGGGCACCTGCGATGTTGCTGTGCATGACCATGCTGTCATGGATGTGCATTGCTGCTGAGATGAAGTGTGTGTGCCTGTATCTGTGCAGTAACAGAGATGAGGTGTTGATGGATCCCACTGCCCTTTGTGCTGGCAGGTAAGTCAGGCTCAGGCATATCCATTAACTGCTCTTTTGGAGATGACTGGAATGGCTGGATCTGGGGAGGGCATATGTAACTTCAGGGACTGAGATGTGTTCCTGGTGGTGGGAACTCTCAAGGGTTTCATGCTAATAATGACTCCTTACAGAGTTGAAGCTGGAGCTGGTGCCTGGTCAGACTCCCCTGGTTTTACCACTGAAATGAAACTCCTCCTAGGTGCAGAAACCAGCAATTGGGGAATATGGATGAAAAACAGGGAGAAGGGAGGGATCCGGGTCTGCCTGAACAGGGAAGAAAAGTGGGGTGATTGGGACTGGGTTTTCAGCAAGCTTGGGGGCCTCCAAAGCAATGCTGACCACACGGTGACCTCTCAGGACCAAGTGTTTGCCTTTTTATCTCCCATCCAGCTGGCAAGGGATCAGTTGAAGCAGCTCATTTCTGCTACCTGATGGCAGATATCCCCTTTGGTTACTTCGGGGTGAAGGCAGATCGCATGGTTCTGCTGGGCAGCAGCCACAGGTGAGTGAACCAGGAGGCGGTGCTTTCACCTAAGGGACATGTCCCACCTTCTCCCCATCCCTGGGATCTCACTTTAGTGCAAAACCAATCCCTGTTTGTGGGTTTACTGCTCTTAGCATGAACTTTGCTCCAGGCTTCTCCAGCTGCAGGCTGGCACAAATGAAGGAGCTGTGAATCTGTTTGTGGGGCTGCCTGGGGAGAGAGCTCTGCTCCTGCTTGTTGAACCTGTCCCTCTCCTCTACAGGCAGAGGTTTGCCCAGTTTGCCAGAATGGAGGCCATCCAGAGGATGGAAATCTTTGAGTACTGCCAGCGGCTACGGCAGCCTGAATCCTTCCTGCTCCCCTTTCAGGTAGTGGAGATTCAAAAACACAACTTGTGCAGCAGCTCAGACCTGCCCCAAAACATCTATCCATCCCTCTGAAGCCAGGGATTCAGGCTGCTATTCAAGGCTTGTCTCCTTGCTGGTGCCCTGGCCAAGGGGGTTCCTCCAGAATTTGGGTCATGGTGTGTTTGATCAGTGCTTGCTCAGGTCTGGTTGCTTTCCTGCTCTCTGGGGTAATGGATAGGCTTTTCATATTGCAAATAAGTCTGCTGCTGTCTCAGGCACTGAGCAGATCGGGTGAGTAAATGAAAATGGTGGTCTGGTGTATTTTCCCCATTACCCACTTGCTGGCGCTGGGCTGGCCTTGTGGCCGTGCTGTGGTTTGGGGAGCTGAATGAGGCTGGATGGCCCCATGGGGATGCCAAGTTGCAGACAACCTCTGGGTGATGAGAACTGAGATGCTGAGTCATGCTGGGATGATGTGCCCATGCCTGTGAGCATCTCCTTGCCCTCATATATCCGTTCTGTTTCCCTCCTGCAAGGTATACAAGCTCCTCTATGCCTCTCTCTTGGCTGACTATGGGCTCCCAGCCCAGGCCATGCAATATTGTGAGCAGATTGCCACCATGCTCCTAAGCCAGGATCCAGCCAGTCATCGTGTCCTGGCCCAGCAAGTGATGAAGGTGAGTCTTTTACCCCTCTGCATTCTTGGCAGGATATGAATCCTATTCAGGACCTGGTGTGGTAGGAAGCATCCTTGGAGTTTCCCATGGTTGGGTATGCTTGGCAGCTTTGAGCAGCCCACCAGGGTTTGCTGTGTATGGAATACAGCAATGCCAACACCTCCATGGCATCTGTCATACCTATGGATCTGGGATAGAAACAAAGGAATTGTGTTGACTGCCAAGTAGGAGAAGAGTTATTTAGAAGCAAAGGAAGTTTTGTATTCTGGAGATGCTTTTTGAACTTATAAACGGCACAGACTTGAGAAGCTGAAGTGTGAGTGCTTCACATTTCCCCTCCAGCATCATCCCACAATTCCACTTACCTGCCAGGGGCTCTTTTGGGTTCACAGTGAATAGAAGCATGTCCCAGCTTGTAGCACTGAGCCCAGCTCTTCCGCTTCATGAGCAGGGAGCTGGGGCGGGGGTGTGTGTGTGTGTGTGTGTGAAGCAAAGTGTCCCAGCTTTCCCTGAGCAGGTTGGGCTCTTGGGAGAGCAGGTCTGCCTACTCCATGCACATCACCAGGGCAGAGTGCTGAGGCTGCTTGGAGCCTTCCTCTGTCAGGAAGGGGACAAAAGCCGTGGTGCTGTGAGATAAGGGGCAGCAAGGATGCCCTTCTGAAGCAGGTGTTGCAGAAATCACCCCAAACTTGCCTCACACAGCCCCCTTATCACTGAAACCTATTTACTGCCTAACAGCCTCTCGGATCTGCTGTTCTGCTGGGGATAATGCTTCTCCTGGGAGAAAACACTTTCATCTGAAAAACTAGTGCATTCATAGATGCTCTTGTCTTTGATGTTTTAGACTGTGTTACAAATTATGATACACATTAGTCTCTGATTAAGACTTCCCCTCTTTTGAAGCTGGGAACGATATACAACCAGGTGCTGGTTCATTAATATTGGATCAAAGTGCACATTAGCTTTTGGATTAAACATTCCCCCCATTTAGGAGTAATCATGCTTATAATTTCCTCTTTCCTGTGATTGATTTAGGATGAATGCATGTATGTTTGCAAAGAGATGGGACAGTGGATCTCTAGGAAGTGCAAGCTCCTGGCTGTGCACTGGGTTACTCTGTTTTCTGTGGCCAATCTCTGTCTCAAGCTGGGCTCTCATTGCGTGCATCATGTCTTGCTGTAACCTCCTGCAATTGGGAAGTGTTTTGTGCTGGTTTGGACTTTGCTTTAAAAACTTTGGGAATAGGAACATGTGGCTGCCTTAAATCAAAGCATAGAAGGTAAACGAGTGTGAGGGGGCTTGGTAAACCAGTAAGGGAAAATTCAGTAAAGGCTCAGATGAAGAGCAGTGCTTTAAGTGTCATCTCCCCCCATCCAGCTGTCTTAAACTGCACCCTTTTCTAAGTAATTTCTTCAACCTGGGATTTAGCTCTGCAGGGATGCCTCCATTTCACACTGGGCTGGTGGGATGGGTCACCCCAGAAATGCTTCTTGCTGTGTTGACAATAGCTGCTGGAGCCCCATCTCATTGAGATGACTGAAGCCACAGCAGCATGGGCCCCTCTCTTGCAGGAGAAATTACACATGCAGCAGCAATACTGCAGAGAGGAACCTGGGGGAGATAGTGGAGCATGGAAAAAATGCTGAGCAGCAACATAACAGGATGCTCCTGCAAAAAAAGCAAAAAAGCCAATGTTATAATGTTGTTTTGGGCTATGAGAACAAGAGTGGCATGTGTGAGACAATGATGTGATAATCCTCCCATGCTCAGGTCTCAGGGGTCTTGGCTGGGCACAGTGGCCCAGCTGGGATGTGGCATTGGGAGACAGGGACAAATTGGAGCAAGTGTGGAAGAGAAGAGCAGGGGTGGAAAAGATTGAGGGGAAATGACCTCTGAAGAGGCCATGAGGGTTTATTTTTATAGGCAAGATTTTCTAGGCAAGATCTGCTGGGGGAGGATGGGGAATGTGATGACAGCCCTCTGGCTGTTTCTCAGGGGGTGGTGCCTGACTGTCCCCACAGCTTCCACGGGAGCAGGAATAGAGAGGCTGAATTTGCAGCAGGGAAGATTTTGCTTAGCTATTAAGAGAAACCCTCTTTAGGTGTAAGGATGTTAAGCATCAGGACGGTCCTGGGAGGCCGTGAAATGCTCCCCTTGGAGATCTGCAAGTGCAAATCAGACAAACACGGGCACACGGGATTTCTTGTGTTGGCAGATGGATGAGGTAACTGCAGGTGTCTCCTGTCCCTGCATTTGTGCCTCCTGAGTGGGTACTAGCGATGGTAATGCTTGTTGCAAAGCTGGGAGAGGAAACAGCCAGGTGAGCCCTCGCTGGAACCTTACCATCTCCCATCCACGCTCAGTGGGTAGGTGAGGGGTTGATGCAGAGCCCGGGGAGCTGGTCTGCTTCTGAGGCTCATGGTGGGGGTATCCTGCAGACCGGCCTGGGGCTCAGGCTGTCTGTCAGGGGGTTGAAAGGTGGTCCTTTTCCTTGGAGGAGAAAAGGATGATAATAGTAA
>JANRGW010030353.1:0-17967 GCA_024733675.1 Psilopsiagon aymara | reverse complement strand
GCCTGGGGCTCAGGCTGTCTGTCAGGGGGTTGAAAGGTGGTCCTTTTCCTTGGAGGAGAAAAGGATGATAATAGTAATCTGATGTGAGGAGCATTTTTGCAATTGGCACTCTGACATTTGTGAAGGTGCCTGAGGTATCAGGAGGCTCTCTGTTGCATGGGATGGGCCAGCACTTCTCTGTGGCACAGTTTCTCACACAATGTCGTCTTGTTGTTCGCCCTGCCTCTGCCATCCGAGTGTTGGGCGTGTTAAAAGGCACAAACAAAAGGCTGTCCGGGGGAGAGTAGTCTGAATTGGGTTGTAGGGCGATGCCCCACCTCACCCATTGGACTCAACAATCGCCGGCCGTGAGTCTGTCTCAAAGCACCGCGGGGCCACGAGCATCCACCGGGGGCCCTGCGGGGCAGAGCCCGGCTCGGTTTCTCCTGCCCAGCCCGGCCCTCCCGGCGCCCCCCCTTGCTGGTGGCTCACCCGCCCTTCGCGGGCGGGGCTCTGCTGGAGCCGCGGGCGGCCCTTCTCTCAGACCTTCCCCGAGGCGGGGCCGGGGTGACGCGCACCCAGTGCGTGGCCTCGGCGGTGAGCTTCCCCCGGACGCACAGCACCGCCCCTCCGTGCCTATATATGCACCGGAGGCAGCGGCCGCTTCCAGCTCAGGGTGAGAGGCAGGTTCCCGGCGTGCACTGCGTTGCATGTTAATGTACACCCGCCCCTTCGTCGGAGGCGGAGCCGGAGGGTGCTCCGTCGCCGCTGCCCTGTGAGGGGTAACCCGCGGCCTGGCGGCTGTGGGGGACGGGCCCGGCCTCACTGCCCACTCTCAGCCGGGCCGGGCCCGATACCTGCTTGCCGCAGGGTGTGGGGCTAAGGCGTGCTTGTGACAGTGTGAGCTTTGGGCCCGCTTTTGATGTGCTGTGGGGCCAAGACCTGCTTGTGACAGGTTGTGTGGATGGGACCTGCAGGTTGCGGTGCTGTGGTCCCGTAGTGACAGGGTCGGAGGCAGAGGTCTGTTTGCAGCAGACTGTAGCGCCACTCGTCATGGGCTTGGGACCAAGACCTGCTCACAGCGGGCTGCAGGGCCAGGTCTGGGCTTCCTGGGGAGGTGCTATGGGCACTGGGGCAGTGGGCAAGCATGTAGGTGTCGGACTTTAAAATGCTTCCAGAAGCATAAGCATCTGTAGTGCTGGGGCTGTTTGCCTTTGAACAAGGGCTATTGCGGGCAGTGCAAGCTCAGGGTTTCTGGCTGGACAGACACTGCAAACACACCCTGAGCGCTGCTCACCATGCTCTCCCTCCTTCCAGGGCCGCTTGCCTCTGGTTTGGCTCTCAGGAATGCACAGGCGGATGTGGCCAGCCAGGCCTGGGATACTGCACAGGGTAAGTCTGGCTGATTGCAGCACACAATTCCAGTGGGTTTCCTGGGGATGGAGCTTTTACTCCTGGGATCCTTCTGCTCTGGGTGTGGATAGGAAGACCACTAGGCTGCACTGGGGCTGCAGCCCTGCTGGGTGTCCTCACAGCTCTTTGTTGTAGCCCTGTGCCCATATGCCCTTACATCCCTTAGTCCCAGCTGTAGGAACGCTTTGGGCAGCAGTGCTTGTGGGGAGACCTTCTGGGGGTGTATGTTGCCATCTTGGCTTTATAAGGGCTTTTTGCTGTCCCCTAGTCTTTTGAGTTAGTTTGAAAGGGCTGAACAGTATGTACCTCTCACCTTGGGCATTAAACATTTCTGCAATTGATCATGGTTTATCCAGATGAATTTCTGCTTGTGTAAGTTTGCAGATCTGGCAAATGCTTTTAGAAATCTTGTGGGTTTGGGATCACCCCTCATATCCTTAATTTCTGACTCTATTCTTGATTCCCCAGAAGTTATAAGGAAACATGAAGCCAAGTTTTTCTGATATAGCATGCTGCAAAGCCCCTTACAGGCAGCTCAGCGTGAGGCCATGGATGTTGGGGTACAGGAGTTTCCTTTTGTGACCTGTTGCGCTATTCAGTCTCAGTATCATGGGGTTATGTATATCCGGAGTCACAGAAGAGTGAAGAGGCTGAATCAACCTTGGTTGGTGCACATATAATGTGTGTGAGTTGGGTATCAAAGTTCAGTGGAGGAACTAAAAAAAAACCAGGAGAGACTATGGATGATGGTGGCTTCTCACAGCAGGGAGAGCATCTTGGTTTTGGTGAGATGTTGATCTATTAGCTTATTTCTATGGAAATGTAGAGGTGGGGTGGGTGGCTGCTTGGACTAGGAAGGTTGGAGGAGCTTTTTTCTGTGCGGCTGTGGTTGTTTCAGAGGTGGTGAATGTCCTGGGTAACCTGGGTGCCTGTGAAGTTTCCCTGAGTTTCTTGTGACCTCCCAGTGAACTCAAGGTAAACTGGGGCTAAGGCTCCCTTTTCCTTCTGCATCCTCTCCTGAGAGCACTGGAAATGCATAAACCTGATGCTAATTGTTACTCTGACTGATAGCAGCAATTATGGTCTGTAATTCAAGATCAAGTCTCTGGTTTGTAGAGTGTTGTAGCTGCTGCTTGGGAGTGCTCTCTGCTAAATACTCTGAGCTGGCATGCTTTGAGGAAGCTCTGGGATGCTCCTAAATGCTACTAGCTTGTAAAGGGAGGTGTGTGTGTGTGTTTCCACTGAGCTGGACTAACTGCCCTATCACTGTGATTTATTTCAGAATCACACACCTGATTTGCAGGTGAAATCTTTGCTCCCTCGCTTCCCAGTGCATGGCACAGCCAGCTGCCCAGCCTCTCAGGAAGGGCTGCTGCAGGAAGGCACTGCCTTGCCTGGCTCTGCAGTTCAGGCAGTTCCTCTTCCCAGATGCTTTCAGTCTCCTGTGGGTCCCGCTGGGCATGGCAAGGCCATGCTCATTTAGAACTATTATTTATTAGAAGAAGTGGTGGGTGATGACCCTGTCTCTGTCCCTTCAGCTCCTGGTGATATCTGTGATGCAGCTGGTCTTAAAAGGTCACTTGTTTCACCTCACTTAATGATAAGCTGTAGAAAGCAAGCTTTCATTGCTTGCTGGAGTGTCAATGGTACATGAATATTAATGAAACCTTGGTGGTCCTGTGGTGCTGTCGTGGCTGTGGAGAGCTCATTTGGAGCTGCTGGGCAGTGCAGGGAACTCTGTGATGGAGTGATAATAAAGTGTTCATGAACTCTGCTCTGAGGGGCTGCTCAGGACTTTGAGCTTGCAGGCTCCTGGCACAGCAGTATGAGACTGGCTTTTCTGAAGCTAGTTCTGCACAATCAGCAGCGGAGGGATTTACAAGGATGTTTTGGGTGCTGCAAGTGTGGAAGTTTGTTGGTTGCAACTTCAGGTGGTGAATGTTCTGATTAATGGAACCTAATGTTCTCTAAGGCTCTGAGCTGGAATTGGGGCAAGGGCAGGTGCAATACAACATCTATTAAAATGGTCTCTTTGGGCTGCTGGTAGTGGGTGGGAATCGCTGTAAGGAATGGGATGGTGGCTGTTTATGCACAAGGGTAGAGCATAAATTTGAGTCTGCAGGAAGCAAGCTTTTGCTGAATTAATCCAGGCAAGTCCCTTCCAGATTCTGCTACCCTGTGTGGAAAAGTCAGGATTACAACTGAGATCTTGTAAATAAAACAGTTGGGTTTGGAAAAATGAGGCTTTTTAAATACTAATCTGGAATATATTACACAGTGTGTGCTGTCTTTAATCAGTGTATATTTAATATCTGTGCTTGAATGGCAGCAGAGTTGTTCCTCGGGGGATTAACATGGAGAGAGAACCCCAGATCTTGCTCTGAGACCTTATGTGACTCCTGAAATGACAGGAGAGAGTTAAGCTGTTGTTGGCTCTTATTTTCTTATCTCTGGAGAAGACTCTGCTTCACTCCTGGAGCAGAACAGACTTCACTTGCTCTGCTTTTGCTTAAAGCGGTATCTTCTTCCCTTCCTGCCTTGGCTGTTCCCTGGCCATCAAGGTTGAAGGAAAGTCCTTCTGCATGGATTTCCGCTGGATCAGGGCCATGGGAGTTTGCCAGTGTCTGATTATAGTAATGGGCATTAAAATACATACATTCTTCCTAAAAATCTTCATATACCAGTGCCTATAGGAATTGTCCCTTGACCAGGTTTTTGCATCGTGCTATATTGCTGTGCAGACTTTTGCTACACAGAGGGACCATTCCAAAATCCGCTGATCAAAAGGAGCATTGCCTTTCCTGCAGATCCTGTCAGATGTGGCACAGGTGAGCTCATTTAGGTCTAAAAAAAGATGGGTGGTGGCTTGTGTCCTCTCCATGCTTATGGCCGCTGCAGGCAGCTGTGTCTTAGCAGTGTAGAAAGTCTTCAGGGCCTAAAGTCTACCTGCATTTGCAAAGTTGTTCATCTCCTTCATTTAACACTTTAGGGTAAAATCCGAAGGTGAGAGCCAATGGCTGTGCGTTAATTCTTATCATCATGTCTGGCAGCCCTGGTCAGACAGGCTTCCTTTTACAGTAAGCAAGGTATGAACATATCAGAAAGCTGATCCTTCTCTGTAGATACCCAAAAACTCACAGAAGAGCATTGGCTGGTGTAGGAGTGTCATGTGCCCAGGGAACTGGCTAATCAGTTCTGCAATGTGGTTAGCACGGCCATGGGAGGGTTGTGGCAGAAGTAAGAGGGAAAGGCATGTGCTCCATGGCAGGAAGACTAGGGTTGCCTTTGGGAAGATGCAGAATGGTTTCACAATTCCTCATATTTGCTCAGACACACTGGAGGTCCTTAGCCCAATAATGATGGTAGGAAAGACAAACCTACAAAATGTTCTCTGAGCCTGTGCCCATGCACCAGTGTGTCAGAGGATAATCCGTGTGAGTAAAAAACAAGGGGAGCTGCTGTACCTGTGAGCCCTGAGGGACACATGCCACTGCTCTAGAAGATTCAAAGCTCTAAATATTACCTTGAGGATGTGGATTATATTTGCAGAGGGGATAAAAAGAAAAAAAACCAAACTGTTGGAAGGTTTTGGCAGTGTAGGGTGATGTGTCACCTTTCTTGACATGTTTGTCTTCAGCGGAGATTGTATCTAGTGGTAGGATGAAGAGATGTTGCATACTGTATGGTGTTAATTACAAAGGGAAGATCACATGAAAATCAAATGAAATTGAATCTTTCTGCATTTTATATTCCCAGAGTTGAAGTCCTCGGTACATCTCATTAGTTTAAAAACCCTGATGGAGAGAGCTCAGCTTCGAACAGGAAATTGATATGACATTGAGACCTGGGAGAGGATTAGCTGCCTGCCTCTGAACTTGTCCAAAGGAGTTGAACATGTAAATGTTCCCATAGAGCAGCTCCCTGCAAGAATACATGCTGGTTAATTAAGGCCCCTGGGACCACACAGCTGCAGTGAGGGAGGGGTAACGTCAGTGCGTGAAGTCTTGCCGCTGTGTTCTCTCTGCAGTGGAAATGCTGTATGAGCTATATAGGCAAGTTCAAAGCTTTCAGTGTGCAGGCTCTATTTAGGTGCTGGTGAAAGAGATGCTTTGTTGCACTTCTCAGTGAGTTTTGCCGGCACTGGATTAGGATTGAACTAAACAGGCTATGGTGTTCTGGGGCTAATGTGTTGTCCCATCTGGTGGAGGTGTCTGCAGAGGGTGTGTGGCTGACAAATGAACTTGGGTTTCACTCACAAGTGATGTGATGGCTTTTTGTGGCAAAGGGTTAGGTTCCATTTTGGGCCTCTGCAGAGATGCTGAGGGCCTAAAGCTCAATACAAAAACACATCTGGCTTCTGTGACCCATCATCTTTGCTCTAATGGTGTGAAAATTGTGACACCAAGACAGTGTCCTTGCTGCATACAGAAAGCTGCAATTGGTCTTTTTTTAGGTTTGCCAGGGAATGAAGACCATCAGCTATGCCATGCCTGTCCATAACTGTGAGCCTGTCTGCTTTGGGCCCTGCTGGGTTTACCATTCTGATGAAGCAGTTTGTAACAGCTGTACGTGGAGAGAGGATATTTCCCATTTTCTGTTGCAAACACCAGCCTGTGCTGCATGCACACTGAAGGCAAGGTGATGATGATGAAGAATCCATGACTCGGCAGCACACCAGATTTTCAGCAGTATTTTGCTCCTTTTGAAAACAAAATGTGTTTGGACCGACTGATCTCTGGGGCGGGTGCAGTTTGCAGGTCACACCAACATCACCATGCTTCTTGTGTGTTCAGAGGGCACTTACTAGTTGCGATGCTGCAGTCCCTGGGCAGGATTACTAGAATTAGGGCTAGTGGAACCCTTTGCTTCCAGTGGAGTGACAGAGGCTGTGGAGCCTGAAGGGATCTGTCTGTCAGTGTGATGCCTCTGCTTTGGACAGAAGCCCCTGACCAAGTAGCCAGGGGGTGACAGTCTGTGCATCCCTCCGGCATGGCCCTCCTCAAGGGAAGATCTTGTCTCTTGCTGAGGCAGTGGCCTGTGGCAGGCTGTGCAGTCATGTGGGGGTAGGGAACCTCCTCACCCATCCTCTGCCTGTACATCTCTCAAGCCTTGCTTAAAATAAACAGACCTTCAGGTTCTCCATTGTAAGAACAGCTCCAGTGAGGAGCCCCAGAGGAGAACTCTTTTCCCAGCACAGTGCATCACTCACGCTGCTGTTGCTGCTGGAGATGATGTTGGTTGGAGCAGGGAGCTGTGCTTTATATAAGTTGATGGTGTTGCAGCTTCCATCTGAGGGTAGTCTAGACAGGGACTCACCAGCTTGAAAAAGACACGAATGAGGAGGACTTGAGACGCACCCATAAAATCACCAAAGAAGCTGTGCTTAATGTAAGTTGATGGTGTTACAGCTTCCATCTGAGGATAGTCTAGATAGAGACTCACCAGCTTGAAAAAGACATACATGAGGAGGACTTGAGACACACCCATAAAATCACCAAAGAAGCTGATTAGAAGGCAGTTGTTTGTTGTTTTCTGCAAAAAGCTGGGGCTCCCCACCAAAACCAGTGAGCTGCAGGTTTAAACCAAACGGCACTACATGCTGGGAAGTGTGTGTGGGGGTAGGGACTCATCAGCCCTGTAAACTTTCCTGGGACTTTGTGGAGGCCAAAAAAATGCCATGAACATTTAAAAAGGAATTTGGCAATTTCATGGCAGATAACTCTTGATAGTGGGTTTAAACACGGCCCTGGAGTGATTTATAGCTTGAGAGTTTCTAAGTGCCGGGCAGCTAGGAGCTGGAGAAATGTCATGGAAAAACATCTCCATGTTCCACCTTCTGTTCAGTTCTTTCTATTAGCATCAAGCTTGGCTGCTGTTGGAGACAGGAGGCTGAATTAGAAGGATCTACGGTCTCCTGGTTGGTGCTGTCATGAGTGGACAAAGGTAGGTAAATGACCCTCCCATGCATCATCTAAAGTAAGATCTTCCTTTCTGAGGGGCTGCAATCAAAAGAGCCATTTCAGGTCTAACACTGGTGACACATGTTTCTCGGTACAGGCAGATGCTTGAGTGATTTCTCCAATACCCAAGCCTGCCTGTGCAAAAGTTGAGGCTGTGTTTAGGGGGTTGCTTGGTGACAGTTAGAGAATTAAACAGTAAGTAGGATTAATAAAAATGTATCACAATATGTAAACATACATATCATATCTCTTTGATGATGAGGGAGCAGTTAATAAGTATTTGCAATCACTGTTCTTACCTGAAAGATTTCTCTGAAAGCATTTCTGAGGCTGCTCAAACAACTCATTTATTTCCATCATTTTAACAACCTGTTTTCTCAAGGCAATTGAAATGACTTACTTAAAGAGCTGTCTCCCCTCCTCCCCACCTACAGCGCACTCCATTTTACTAAGCCTTTGCTTGGTTTCTGGCTTCTGCTGTCTCCTGAGCAGCTGGGGTGGATCCTGGATCCAGTGCTGGCTGGGTTGCTGCCCTGATGGAGATGTTGGCAGGGCAGGTGGGCAGCCTTGGGTGACAGTGACTTACTGGTTTGTAATCATGCACGTGGACATCCCTGCCCAAAAGCCAGCATATACAAGAGCTGCCTGATGCACAGCCTGGGTGTATGTGTGCCACTTGGAAACACTTGTACTGATTGGAAGAGCACTCTTCTGGCAGCTTTGGGAGCAGGGCACTTCTTTGCTATTCTGCTGAAGCAACTCTTCCCACTAATGTGTCTTGAGGGCTAGTAGGACGTTGTTTTTCTTAGTCACCCAACTGCTGTGCCTGATGCTTTCAGTGCTTTGGTGAGCAATTGTATGCATCCTGGTTCTGCTGTGGTGTAGAGATGCAGATCCCTACCTGCTGCTTCCAGGACATGTGGGCATCACATAGGTATGGATGCCTTCTTTCTTTGGGCTGTTGGAATAATATTTCTTCCTCTTTCTAGAAAGCCATGTGTGAGTAGCTGGCTGGTTCCCACAGCAATGCGGCTCTTGAAGACTGTATGATTAGTTGAGGGTGGTGCAGGAATAGTCTAGATCTCCATGATACTAGTCCAGCGAAGGCATACCATTGTCTTGGTCCTAGCACAAAAGAGTGTTGGGCCTGTGTCACTTCCTGAAAGAGCTCTGGAGCTGGAGCATGTAGTCTTAAAATGTTGCTGTCCTACCTCCCAGCTTGGGCAGATCCCAGGACAAAGCTTTGAAAGGTTAAGTGCAAAAAGTGAGGATGATCCCTGCCCACTAGCAATCACAACTTACCTATGGAAAGTTGGCTAAGGAAAGATGTCAGATGAGTGGAAGCTTTAGCTTTCAGGACTTTTTTCCACGTATTGCAAAGATTTCAGTGTTCAGGCTGTGCTGCTGCTTTGCCTTTCGCTGAGGCCTGGGGAGCTGGGAGGCATGTGGCTTGTGGTGTTCCTCTGTTCACTGGGGTTATTTCTTGTCCTCTCTGAGGATGTGTTCAGCCTCTGTTTGTGGGATAACTAATAAGGCTGTCAGACCCCTTGTCCCAACAACCTGAGAAGATAAATAGTCTAACATGTGCAGCTATCTTCACAGGTCCCGAGGCCCCAGCAGGAACCAGCCCCATGACAGATGGGCTGACAAGCAGGGCTGACACAATTGGGTCAGTGCAAATGGCAAAGAGATGGAAGCTGTGACTCTTTCTCCCTTCTGCTTGGCACCCCAATGCCTCTGGGCCAGACAGTGGCCACTTATCACCACCTCCTTTTGGTGACTGCTGTAAGCTGCAGCATGAGAGCCTCATTCAGAAGAAAGACACCAGTCATGGTCGTAATGTTGCTCTGTGGAGCTGCCATCTGTCCTCTCCTTGGATGTCACTGCCAGGGCAGCCTGGGAACATAACCCAGCGCTGATGGTCTGTCAGATAAGCATCTGGTTAGACTGTGTTCTACATTTCTAACTTCCCAGCACACTGTGGTGCTGCCTTTCTCCAAAAAGGTGAGCCTCATGTACCTGCACCTACGGATGTGTGTGTGTGTATATATATATATATAAATTTTTTAAAGAGCTCAAACTCTGTGCTATGTGGCTTGGTGCCTCTTCCCTTTTCTGGCCTCCTGCAGCTTCTCAGCACTCTGTGCCTCTTCTCTCTCAGCTGGAGCCTGTTTGTGTGCTGAGGGAATGGTTAGCTGTTTTGAGAGGACTGTTCAAATAATTGCATGAGTTTCTTCTTTTGTGAATGGGTGAGGAAAAATTGACAAGGCAGCTGCAAATGAGTCTTGTGAGTGTCCTGGAGTAGTGAGCTGAGAGCTCTGAGCCAGTCTTAGTGTGCAAAATCCATTAGCCACAAGCAGAGCTGCTTCTGGGCTCAGCATTCAGTACCTGTTATGGGCTGAATTAGTCCCTAATTTCTGTCCCTTACAGTTAAAATGACTTGGACATTTCTTTTTGAGACAGGGTATTGCTTCTGACTAAGGACCCTACAGCCATGCCTCTACTGACTGTTAAATTGTTCTCAGAAATGCAGTGATCGTCTTGCCTCTGGATCTGTGTAGGCTGGTGCTTTCACCTGTGCTGTGGGGCTGGAAGAGGTGCTTTGCTTAGGAAAGCAAATGCTGAGACACATCTGAAGACTCAATGGCTGGAGGTTTAATAAGATCAATACCACCTCTGCAAAAGATTACATGGTATACTAGGCAGCAAATAGACCACTTCTGCTGGATTTGGAAGCCATTTATAGAGTCTATTAGGGATGGTAAGGTAGAAGGGACATATCCAGAGTGAATTGCACTTTGCAATGCAGTAGCTGGGACTCCCACATTACCGGTTTGTCAGTCTATTATGTAATGGAATTAAAAGCAAAATAAATGAGAAGGTTTTGTTCAAGAAACTTTACCTGCAGCCACATCATCAGCTGACATGGCAGAGCTGGGCTCTGGCACCCTTCTGGCTCTTTCTGCTGCCTGTAGAGCAGCTGAGCCAAGGTGGTAGCTTGACTGTGCCTTAAAGCTGAAGTGTCACCCTTGCACAAAGAACAGAGGAGAAAAGAACTGCCAAGATGACAAATGCTTGCTCCTGTATCTGTTGGCCAGTGCTGCCACTCTGAAGCCTTGAAAGGTGTTGGGAGGGGACGTCTATCATGCTTCTGTCATGACAGAGAAGAGCCAGTCAAGGGGCAAGCTTGGAGATCCTCGCTGCTTGTTGAGTCTTCCACTGCACAGTTGGCAAGTCAAAAGTTGTCTTGTGCTCAGGAACATCCCTATTTCCCCTGTTCTCATCCCTTGTGCCACACCATGTGCTCTGCAGCCAATGTTGATGCTGCTGCCGTGTGTCCCATGGTGGGCTGACTTGAGTTGAGGAGCAGCTTTCGCAACAGCCTCTCTGGGTCTGAGCCACTCTGTCAGCCTTGTCTGAGCTGCCCTTGTGCTGCCATCACCTCCTGCGGTGTGCCCTCAGAATAATTAACTCTAATAGCAGATGAGCAATAGCCTGCTCATAGGAGACTGCTCAGCTCCTATCATTTCTCCAGTGCTCTGTCCAGTCTCATTTGAAATACCTTGCAGGATGAATTACAGTGCTCTGAGGGAATCTGTAAAATAGGATCACAGGCCAATTGAATCCATCTGCAAAGTGCGAGAGGATAATATATCACCTTACGGATGGATTCCACTCCCCCTTTTTTGTTTTAAAACTCCTGAACCTAGTAAGAACAATAGACACTTTAAGGAAGAAGCTCTGTGGTGTAATGAAGAGCTGGATCAGGCTATGCTAACTGAAAGTGGGTGATGCAAAAGGGAAGTCAATGCTGATGTGCATGGCCGCAATGAGTAGGGAAGTCATACCGTGCTGCTGCCTGGCATGGTCACTCTGAGAGCAGAATAACAGTATATGAGGCTGTGGGAGTGTGCCATGGGGTAAAGTGTGCTGGGGGAGGCAGGAGTGGAAGATGTTTACCAGGCCTCAGGGATAAATGCCACTCTGCCCAAGTTGGTCAAAGCAGTAGGATCCATGTGGGCGCTGTGACCCACATGGAGGTCTTCAGTACCCCAGACCGTCTCAAACAGGTCTGTGAGCTGACATGAGGGCTCGTGAAATGAACACAGCCCTCAGAGTTTGTATTAGCAATTCCTGGCTGGCTGGCCTGGCCGTGCACCCCAGGGAGAGCAGCTGAGGGCACTCACCTCAGCTCTTGGCCCTGGTGTGGTTGGACTGCCAAGGAAGGAGTTAACCCCCTTGCACTTTGAGTGGGTTGAGATTGGCCTAGGGTTAGCTACCAAGCCTCTCTTCCTCTCTAGCTGGGATGCTCTAGCCATTGCCCAAGGGGGAAGGAAAATGAGTTAAACCCATCTTCAGACACGTTTGTATTGATTCTGTCACTTTCTTGCTGCTTGCTGACAGGTGATGGATGGCTCATAATGCGACCGGCACAGTACATTACGTTTCCCATCCAGGGACTCCTAAATCATTTCAAATTTTCAAATTCCCTAATCAATATTTTATCAGTAGCAAAAGAAAGCAGAACAGACCCATTTCTCAAGAGGCAGAAGAGTGAGTGTGTGTGGATACGTGCCTGCACATATATAGGCATGTGAGTTTGCGTATTTGTAATCACAACTAAAGCACTGTTAGTACAACAATTATAATACCTGCAACCATAGAGTAAATACAGAAGTAGGGCCAGGAGCAACGCTTATATTTGAATGACTTCAGTGTGAAGTAAATTAGAGGTTTGAGTTTCTAATTTGAACATGCAGGATTAACACTTAGAGGGGCTTGAACTGATTTCTCAGGCCAGTCACTCCATCCTTGTGCAGGGGGTCAAGGCAGATGGAAACATGCCTAGTTCTGGGGGGAAGGAAATTGTATTTTCAACTGCCTCTAATTCAGTGAGGCTCAGAACTATCACCTGCTGTTGAAGCAGTAATAGGGAAATATTCCTAGCAAGCCTATCTGGAGTTGGGTTCAGTGGCCCAAGTGGTTGGTTGTGTGGAATTTTAACGGAGCATGGTGTTGCTTTCTTGAGACCAGAGTGTAGTGGACAGGGCAGGATCCTATTGCTGCTATGGTGTGCCAGTTCCTAGAATGCTGGAAGACTAGGTGGGAATGTGCTTGCAAATGTGTGCTTGAGCTGGTACTGGGCAAACTGTGTGCCTTTCTACTCCTCTGCTGGTACTTGCAGTTACAGTAGGCGGTCTGGGACCAGCTGTGGTGGGACCTGGTCTGCTGGGGCTGAATGAGGCTCAAGAAGGAAATACTGGTTCTTTTTGTAGAAGGGTACATGTAGGCTCTGTGATGTTAGGTTACTGCATGAAGTGGCTAGTTCCAGACTGAGATCCAAATCCAGTGACTTTACATGTTCTCCACACTGGGCTACTTTCACCAATAGCTTCTAGTTCTTGTCTGGCATCTGGGTTTCTGTTGGGATTTGGGATGGAAAAGCTCAGGGAAGAACGGAGCTAGTTCCCCCTGCTGTAGGAGGGGAGGCTGTGGAAAGTGGAGGAAGAACAGGGTTTCCTCCCTTTCCCTGCAAGATGATCCTGGTGAGACAGCCAGGCCAGGGGAGCAGGCACTTGCTTGTTGGCCTCAAAGATGAAAGCTTTCCCCAGATTCTCTCTGTGCTGGTGGTCCTGCATGTATGCTCCCTAAATCTCTGACCTCTTTTGTTGAGCAGTCTGTCTCCACTGAATTACCTGTTCTCTCAGACTGTTTTTATTTATTTATTTTTATTCCCAGGCTGGATGTTTTCCAAGTAAAAGATTTATTCTTAAGATGTTGTTTTCCCTCCTCTGAAGAGAGCCTCCAAACAGCACAGATGTGAGGCTAAACATAACCCTTCTTGTTACTGTCACCTCTCCTCAGCATTTGCCTGAGTGATTTGGTGTTGTCTTTTGCTTCTGAGTGTTGTTTCACAGCTTGGTTGTGGCTTGCTGCTGGAGCATGTAGCGTGGTGTAGCTTGCAAGAGACAGCAGGGTTGCAGGGTTACTGGTCTTGGGAGCGTGTGGCTGGAGCTCAAGAGTGGCGCTTACAAAATCTGTGCTGACTTTCTGGCCCTCTCCCAGGCCACGTGGGGACCCTTAAGCTCTTTTTGCTGGTGTGATGGCATTGGTTGTGTAATAGGAGAGTTAGACTCTGTTTGGTAGAGGTAATTTAAGTGAAAAGATGTAATTTGTAGAAAAAACTTCCTGCCTTTCCATCCCAGGCTCTGCGCAGCCTCTCTTAGGGGGAGAAACCCATGCCCTTTTCCCAGGGCGGTAGCTGCCTCACCACCAGTGAGGAGCTATTACACTACTACATTTTTGTACCAATATTTTTCTATGTATTCAGAGATTCCTATAGGCTTGCTCCAGAGACTGGACCACAGCTTTGGGCCCATATTCAGGTGAAGTATGCCATCATCGCATGCTCTGGGGTGTGGGGAAGGGCTTTGGTTTGTGTTGTATATAGTGCTCCCTTCCCCTAGAGGCTGTGTGAGTAGCAGGAGCTATCCCTTGTCTCCCTGGTTGATCATTGCCAAAAGACACATGGAAATAGCTGATTTTCCTTTTCTGAAAGCCAGGACCTGATCTGTTAGAGCAGGAATCCTTCTGAAGGGCTCCTGCATACTTCATGCCCATCTGTATACAGGAGACAGGTTGTAAAAAGCTGCTTTTCCAGTTATGACAGACTTAATTGAACCAGGGACAAGTTACTGTTTGCTGTATCATTTAATGGTCTCGTGGCCATTTGGAGTTGGATCTGAGGGCCTTGTGGTAAAGTGCTCATTCGGCCATTCTGTGCTGGGCAGCGTGTGTCTGCAATTCCTGGAGCAGAGCAGGAGAGAGGAAAGAAGCTACCAAGGTGCCTCCCAGAGAGACAAGGTATTTATCATGTAGCTGTCACTGCCCACTCTTCAAAGTAAACCTGGTCGCCCAGACTACCTGCTGCCTTCTCTTTCATGTGCAATAGCATGAATTGCCTTTATTCCCTTTGCTTTGGTGTTAACATCTTCTTGTTCTGATGCTTTTTGAGGATGTCATATATTTCACTGTGAGTGGGACAAGAGTCAGTCTCAGACCCCAGACACTGATGCTTCACCGTTGCCATCTCTGCCGCACATGGGTGAATCCCTGTCAATAGCTGGTCTAAACAACTGCTGTACTCAGCTGATAAACTCAAATTCTTCAGCAAAAGAGTTGAAGCCCATGGCTGGGCCACAGTTGACCTTGAATTACTGTCTCCCGGGTGAGAGATGTTCTGAAAAACTGTGTACCTGAGATAAAAAATGGGCTCTTAGAATTTGAAAAAAATTAGCTATGTAATTGTGTGTTGCAGTATGCATCTTTATGGTTGCTGTGCCTGGGAAAGAGGGGAGAAGGTGGGAAATTCTCTGGAAGCAGCATAGTTCAAATAGGAGGAGAT
The DNA here is from genome assembly GCA_024733675.1 of Psilopsiagon aymara. NCBI lineage: Eukaryota > Metazoa > Chordata > Aves > Psittaciformes > Psittacidae > Psilopsiagon > Psilopsiagon aymara. The sequence continues at coordinate 3,210 of JANRGW010030353.1, read as the reverse complement.
GGGATGACAAAAAGCAGTGCTTAAGCCCCATTTGTTCTTAGAAAAGGAAGGTGTTCAACCCTGAATCTCCAGGACACAGCTCTAGCCTATATCTTGCATGCTTTAAAGCATGCTTAAGGGTCTTGAAAGGATTTCAGGTTAGGAGTGGGATTTATGTCTTCTGGGATAAAGCCCTGTGGCAAAGAGATCTCAGATTGGCTCACCATCTTCCTCATCTGACAGGGTTAGGGTATCTTGTGCCTTGTGCTGTGGGACAGAGCTGCATGTGGTGGTACAGTTCTGTAAGGACAGAGGCTTCTGTTTTTCTCAGCCCGTTCTTTGCTGCACTTGGGCAAGGAGAACATGGGTTGAAGTTACCCAAAGAGTTCATGACAGAACTGGCAGTTGCCAGCCTGACCAGAATATCTTGGAAGGAAGCAAATGTTGAGTAGCTCAGAAGTGCCACACAATGGCTCTGCATGGCTTTCATGTGAACCGTGGTGGCATGAAGGGGGAGTGCCCAGCTGGCTTTAAGTCCCTTTGTTCATTTAGTCTTTGTTTAAAGTGGTCTGGTGAGGTGAAATCCTCCTGTCTCATCAGTCTAAACTGGGTACTGATAAGCAAAGAGCAGTTTTTCTCTGCCAGCCGCTTCTGCCAAGCCAGAAATAGCCTGCTGGAGTGTACTCACGGTAACAGCATTTCTCATTCAAAAGTTAATAAGCTTTGAAATTGGATTTTAATCAACTAATCTTTGATCCTAAGCACTAAGCTCGATTAGGAGGGTCCAGTAAACCAAGTTTCATCTTTCTTCTGTGCTGTCTTTTTTTCCCTCCAATCTAGCAAATAGGGGCTTGGAAATGTTTTAGCATTTGAGGACCTGCCTATCTGAGGGTTGCCCTGGCTGTTTTGATGTGATCCATCCCATGAATGAATGGCAAAACTGATCTCTGGTGGACATCTGCTCTTCCAGGGCTGAAGCTTCTAAATGTTTTTTAATGCTCCTTTTGGGGAAAGTGCTAGAGCTTTTGGAATCTAACCCTTTGTCAGAAATCAGATGTGATGGGACATGGGATAGAAGATCTACTGTGGCCCTAACCATATTCGTCCTGTTCCCTGCATTAAAATAGGGTACCATGTATACAACAGAATCGTAAGAGACTGGAGGAATGTCTTGCAATTGGTTAGTCCAACCCGCCTGCTCAAAGCAGGGTCAACTAAAGCAGGCTGTCCAGGATCACAACCAGCGAGTGTTTAAATACCTCCAAGGGTGGATGCCTCTCTGGGCAACTCTTAAGGTGTTAGATTGCCCTTACCAGTAAGAAAAGGGTCTTGTGTTCCAATAGTATTTCTTGTATTTCAATGTATGCCTGTTACCACTGAGAATAATATGGCTCTGGTCTCTTTACTCCTTCCTGTGAGGTATTTGTGCACATGGATAAGATTCCTCTGAGCTTTGTCTTCTCTGGAATAAGCAATCTCAGTGCTCTCAGCCTCTCCTTGTATCCTTGTAGGTTGCTATCACCTCTCCTTCCCTATTTGATGTCATCTGCAAACTTGCTGAGTGTGCTGTGGCATGTCATCTAAGTCACTGGTGAAGGTCATTAAGGGCCCTTTCCTCTTTTCTTTGTGGATTTTGCCAGGCAGCAAAGGAAACTGCAGTGGAATCCCAGGTTATGTAGTTATACTTCCACACAAGGAATGGATTCAGTTCAGACCTCTCCAACTTGTTATTTAGCCTCCCCATAAATCTGAGCAAACACTCCTATCTTGGTTTACCCTCCAAAGTCTTTTCTCTTGATCAGGTGGAGTAGCAGCTGATTTTATTTTTTTAAAGGTGTATTTAGATCCTGCTGCACAGGCACCCATTTCCTACAGAAATACTGGCTTAGTGAGCCACACACAGTTCTTCCCTGTGCTTTTCTAACTATCAGATCAAATGGGAGACATTTCTTCTGGAAGCAGAGTAACCACACAGAAGCACTGCACAGCTTGCATACTGTAGTGTTGTTATCTGGAGAGCCAACCCATGCACTACTGTTCCTGAAGGATTGGGGCTAATGAGCACCTCTTTCATTAACATCTTGGCACCTGGGCTGCTGGGAGGATGGTGCAAAGGTCCTGGAGCAAACCTACCAGGGGTGGTTTGAATTTGATAGCATGCTGGCAAAGTGCTTGGCAAGCTAGTTGTGCTGTCTCTGAGCAGAGTCCCTGTGTGTGTCTGCTCCCCGGTACTTCTGCTGGCTGCTATGGAGGATGCTGTATTTCCCTTGCCCTGGGCTATGAACCACTGGCTAGGCATTTGTCTTCTTTCCTTTGAGGAAGAACAACAGAGGGAGTATAAAAGTCCTTCCAAACACATTTTACAACGTAGAATATGTTTGTCCAATATAAAACTGCCCTGATGGCTGGCTTTTACTATTTCCAATACTTTTCAGGGAAGTTAAGCTCTGTGATAGTACTTGGTAGGAATATGAGCTGGGGTGTGGTAGCTTTAGGGGGGCTGTCAAGCTTGTGCTGGGTTGACAGGTAGTTTGAAGGGAAGCTGCTCTACTGGACATACTTAGCTGGCCCTACGGAAAACAGTGTGCTTAGGGTGAGTCAGCTTCCCCTGGAGGTGGTGCTTCCAGCCAGTCACGGCCATGTGATAAATTACAAATGACATTAATCTGTCAAACCCCAGGCAAACACGGTTAGCATAGCTGATCATACCAAGTTATGAAGAGAAATCAGATTAGCCTGATGAGCATCTTCTAAAAGCTCTGAATCATACAGATCTATGGGGTACTGACCCTAAAGCTCCCCAAGCTGCAAGTGGATTTTAGGGGCCCTCAGCTGGGATGATCCTTAGAGAGGGTTCAGAGCATGTTTGATGCCCCACAGAGTGGTAGACAGGGTCCCAAAAGCCTTTCCCAGGACATGCTCGAAATAGAGAGATCTTGTGTTATGTAGTCTCAGCAGTGAAGAGAGGATGCCCTTGTACAAGGCAATGTGCAGAGCCTTTCTTAGGTTTCCTGCCCATTTGTTTTCTTTCTTACTTGCTGTTTCTACCTAGGGCTAGTTTTTATAGAATCATAGAATAGTTAGGGTTGGGCACACCCCACGGCAGGGACACCTCACACTAAACCGTATCATCCAAGGCTCTCTCCAGCTGGGTCTTGAACACCGCCAGCGATGGAGCATTCACAACTTCCCTCGGAAACCCATTCCAGTGCCTCACCACCCTCACAGTAA
>JANRGW010030351.1:0-21309 GCA_024733675.1 Psilopsiagon aymara | reverse complement strand
GGTGGGGGGGGGGGGGGGGGGGGGGGGGGGGCCAGATGATGGGTATTGATGGAGCCAGGCAATGGTTGTTGATGGAGCCAGGCCATGGGCATTGATGGAGACAACAGAGTCCATCAGTGATACAGCAGCAGTAGGGAATAGGAAAAGAGAAAGCAGTTGTCAGAATCCACCATGGATGGGGCTGTTATTTTGTCATTCCCTAGAGAGGGAAAGGCTGTATGCAGCTGCATTTCTTCCCTCTGGCTGGTGGAGAGGTTTGGGCTCATCCCTGCCCTCTCTGCCATTGCCAGCTCTGCCCCTGGGATCATTTCCCTCCTCGGTGGGAGCTAAGGAGCATCCTTGTCTGCTGGCAGGCTGTCTCCTCACTTCACAGAGCTGCTGGCTGCAGCTATGCTCATTTGTAGGTGAGCTGTGGCTCGGCTGGAGCCTTGTGGAGCGATGCTCCGTGCCAAGAACTTGTTCGGGTGAGATTCTTCCTGCTTTGGTACCCAATGCAGGGTGCTTTAAAGGCGCCTTCTTCTCTCTCTGCTTCACATTACCTTTAAACGTGCCTGGTTGGTAGTTGCTGGGAGTCTGAAAGTGCCTCAAGTCAATTGGTGTTTCTGAAAACCTTAATTAAGTGCTTTTTGCTTCTATTGAGCCCCTGCCCTTAAAAACCAACCTTGAAATTGCAGTACATTACTGGCATCTTAAGGTTTCTTTATCATCTTAACTTTCTGCTTACAGGTCCTTTCTTGCTGTAGCAGTCACTTCTCCCCCTCTAGTTTCCTCCTCCCTGCCTGCCAGCCACTGCTCCCCTTGGAATCTCCCTGGATCTCCCAAGGGGAGATGCAAGCATCCCTATCGAAACCTTTCCCTGCCAATTTGGCTGCAAAGATGCAGTGTCAAGGTGATGTTTTTATTCTACTGGGGCGCATTTAGGTCTGGGGGCTCCTGGGACTTAGGTGTGTGCAGCATCTTTAGGCTGCTTTTGGGATCCAGGTGAGACCTGCAGGGTTTCAATTCAGCTTCAGCCTCCCTTTCCTTTGCATGGGTATCCCGATGCTGTGATGCGCATGCTGTCACCAGCATCCCTGCCCTGGTTTGCTCTGGTTATCATAATTCTTCCCTCCTCCTCCTCCTCGCTTCTTATTATAGCAATTGTATTGTTTTAAGCTGTAACCACGGTGCATTGTGAATGTTCATAAAGGACGTGTTGTGGAAGGGAATTGTGTTGTGGAAGGGAATTGTATTGTATATCCTGGCTGTGTGCTTCCTTTGAAACTACACCCCTGTCACCAGGCAGCTTTCTACAGGTTGGTTGCTGAGTGGAACAGCTGAGAACCTGTGGGAAGACCCAAATGGCACTTAAATTATATTTGCTCTTTGATTTCAAAGACATTTAGTACCATTTAATAGAATCAGAGTGCAATTTAACTCTGCCAAGTGGGGGAGGCTGCCTCGGGAGAAGTGCCACTGCCAGAGCTGGGGAAACAGGGAGCAAACCAGCAGGGTCACGTTTACTATCCATATAATGAGTATTAAATAAAGAGCAGAGTGGGACTGCATCTGTTGGGCTCTCCATGCACTCGAAATGGCATTAACCACTTCAGCACTGTGGGGTGCTCTGGGTGAGATGCTCTGGGGGGACACTCCTGGATGTGGTGTCATGAAGAGGCTGTTGCGGTGGTGTGTTGATCATCAGAATGAACCCAGGAGCTTTCAACTCAGCCTGATTTTAGTGTTTCAGAGTTTTGCTATATCAGCATCTCTCCTAATGCTCCTGTTACAGTGGCTGGGCTCACTTCCCGAAGCATGCAGGTGGGCTTTAATATACTGTTCTCCATCAGTTATTAAAAGAATAACACGGAAAAAGGGATGTTTCTCCAAGCCACAAGCTGTGCTGACCAGGTTCTCCAACACAACTGGGAGACAGCACTTTGAGAAGGTCTGTTTTTCCTGCCTCCTGGCTTTCTGGCTTTAAAGATGGTCCCCATGAGGGGCCTGGGGAGGATAAGTCTATTAAAGCTTGCGAGGTGCTAAAGATGCTTTAATTACTGACTGGGAGCATTCAAGTAGCTGAGGTATCTGGTTTAGGAAAAGCTTTGCAGTTGAGGAGTAGGAAGAGTGTCTGGTTTTATTGCCTGCCAGCTCTGGCTGGCACCTGGAACTCAAATTGAGTTGTTAACGTTTGTATTTGCCTGAGATGTGATATGTGTGGTGATGAGATACTGCATTCCTCAAGTGTGTTTTGGGTAATAGCCCCAAAGCTTCTCACACAGCAGGGAAAGACACCGAGCTGCAGGTGTGGAAACTGAGGCACTGACAGCTGCAGTGGTGATATTCACCTACCTACGGGGACATAGAATCATAGACTGGTTTGGATTGGAAAGGACCTTAAAGCTCATCCAGATACATGGGCAGGAGCACCTTCCACTGGAGCAGGTTGCTCTGAGCCCCTGTGTCCAACCTGGCCTTGAGCACTGCCAGAGATGGAGCAACCACAGCTTCTCTTGGTGTTCCATTCCTTCATCATGCTCATAGTGAGGAATTTCCTCCTAAGATCTCACCTAAATCTAAGTCTTGCTGTTAGCCCTTAGCACCCTCCAGACTCAATTGCCCAGGAGAGCAGCAGATCAATGCACCCCAGGACGCACTGAGTGAATGAGAGTTAGTGGGAAGCCAAGTTTCCCCTTAGAATGTTCAGGAGTCATCATCTTCTGCTTTGTTCAAGGACTCCAAACCTCTCTGCTCACTGCAGAGTGCTGCTGGGTGTGAATATGGACATGTAGGCAAGGGCTGCTTGATGCTTTGGAGTCTTTGGTTGCTCCAAGATGAGTTTTCCCTGGAAAACATCAAGTTTGTATGGAGCAGCCATGCCAGACGCAGACATCCCTCTGCCAATAATAGGTGTGAGTTTCTGTCTACATCTCTAAAATAGCTCGATATGGCCAATCCTCCTGGATAAAGATGAGGGATTGAATTATTTCAAAAGGACAATATTTCATTTCCTATAAGTGCCTTAATCTCGTGGGTAAATATTACAGCTTTGTGCTCTAATCCGTAAGCTGGTATATCTCTTCCCTTCCCAGTTACCTTTTGTGTTGATTTACTTTTAATATGTTGCCATTAAATCTCTTTCTCTCCCCGAGGCCTATTCTAAGTGCAGTATTTATTCTGTTGAGTCTTTTTTAGTCACATTTGTATTGTATTCTAATGTGCTCGCACAAAAGGCTGCCGGGCACATTCCTGAGATATTTGCATCTTTTTCTTCCCTACTTTTGTCTGTGCTGCTGCAAACACATGCTGCTTTGGCCCTGCATCTGAAGGAGTGTTCCTCATACTGATGAGATGCCTGCAGGAAAGCCTGGCTCATAACTCCGGGGCTTGCCAGTCCTCCTGGTAGATTTGGGCATCCTGCTGCATCAAAACATAACTGAATCACCCCTGGAGATCTCCATGTCCTCCTTCATCCTTGGGAGCAGGGTTTGCATGAACCCAGTTGATTCACGAGCTTGGTACAGGGGAGTTTGTCAAAGGTTTGCTATCACCACCTGGGAGAAGGTTTGATTGACCTCCTGGAGTGTGTATTCCATGAGGATTTCCCCAGCTGCATAGGAATGACTAAGTGCTGGCAAATGGGAGGGATTGGTTTCAGTGATGGCTGCGGGGTATTTAATGGGTGCAGCTCAAGGCAGGCACTCAGTGGTGTGCAGGGCCTGCAGTAAAGTGGGTTTTGGTTCCTTGTGCCGATGGTAGGTCTGTCTAACTTGCTCCCCAGCTATCTCTAGCCAGTTGGCACTTTGTGGAGGGCGTGATAAAGAGTAATTGTAAGGTCTGACTCAGCTGGGTGGCTTTGGGGTCTTCCCATGGGTGGTGGAGGCTGAGCTCGAGGTGGTGGAGGGGGATGCTCTGTGTCCTAGGGGATGTGTAATTGAGGTTACCATTGCCTCCTTTTCCTCCCTGGAAGGGAAGAAAGCAACCGTCTTATGGTCTTGTGGAGCGTTTTAGCTGCTTACTGAAGCCCCTTTCCCAGCCCTCAGCCTCTGCTGCCCATGGACACTGCTCCAACTCACTTGTCTCTGTAGCCTGGCTGCTTTATGGTTGCTATACTCTATATTTCCTTGCTGATTCCCAGCCTTTGGAGGCAGGTTTGAGAGATGGGGGTGTGTATGTTGCTTGCATTGCTGATTTCCTTGTGTAAGTCCCTAGAATTTTGTATGTCCTTGTTCTTTTCCCCTCCATCCCCTCAATATAATAGCTTTGCTCCTTTCTAAAGTGCTTGGATCTCTACAGATTAAGGGTGCTCAGGAAGAGATGTTATTATTGTGATGTTTTTATTGCATGGAGAGACAGAGATATTAAAGGACTCCTTTAGTTTAGGCTGTTAGAGGTAGAGAAGATTGGCAAGAACAGATTTGGGTGGAAGCATCTACCCCAAGAGACAACCTGAAGCAGTGAAAAGCTGAGATCATCTGCTTGGGTTGGAGGAGAGACTCATGCTCAGACTGCAGATTGCCACCAGCAGTCTGAATGTCATCTCTTTGAAGCAGTGTTAAGCTTCCCCCTTGGCAGAGGGTTGTGTTGTAAAGCACGAGGTCCCACAGACTCAACTTGCTGTGGGGGAGCTGGAAATGAAGCCTGTCCCACATGGCTGGAAATAGACCCCATGCAATATGTTGACTAATGGTCTTAATCACATGAAAAGTGTGCTCTTGGGTTCCCTTGCCACACATCACCACTATCACATCTGCTAGGATCTTTCGGCAGAGTCAATGCCGGCTCGTCTGCTGGGGTCGCTCCATCCATTAGCATGGACTAAGCATCACAGTCGAGCAGGACTTTACCTGTGAGACTTGAGGCTGACATTAAGATCCTGCAGGATGTAAAAAGAAAACAAGCACATCCCAATATCCAGGGGTAGCTGCAAAATGTCTGGGTCTGAGCTGTGCCAATGAGACTTTGAGCAAAGGGAGAAAAACCCCACCGCTGGCAGTCAGGGGACGCAGAGAAAGGAGGCTTTTATCTCTTTTAAAATCAGCCTCTTCTATTTGCTTTTAAATCTTCTATCCTCACTGGAGCCATTCTGCTACTCAGAGCTGCTGGGGGAGTTGGGGGGGCGAAGGAGAGAAATTAATTGAATCCTTAGGTTTGAGTGATGGCTACTGCAAGAGCTTGTCAACCTGATGGTGGAGCTTGGGGGTGTTAATTGCTTTGAAATCCCTTTCTTCTTGTCAGCAGTTCCCCACTTTCCACACAGACCCCATCTCCCCTGTGCACTGCCTGTGGCATCAGAGGAAGGCTTGGGGTGAAAGGGAGAGAAACCTTTTCCTCCTTCTGTTTCAAGCAGCTCCTGTTTGCTGAGGAGGTGAATTGATTTCTTGGGCTTTAATTAAGGAAATCCAATTCCCACTTAATGAGTAAGATTTTTGGTGTGACACGTGTAAATGGCAAAGTGATGAGTGCCCGATGAGGAGAGAGGGAAGGGAGGTGCAGGTCCCCCATATCGGGCATCCTCCTCATCTCCCCAGATCAACATGCAGCCTGCTGCTCCATCTTCTGTGGTACCCACATACATTAACATCAGCCACCATATTCGGTGGAGCTTTGATGTCCTTCAGTGATTGCACCCTCCCCGTTCGGCAGAGAATTGACCCTGGGATAGGCAATACACTTTGCTGCTGCTTTTATTGAATCACTCCGATGAGATTGGCAGGGCTGATGTGTAATGGATGGCATGAGGGTAGCTCTGTATTATGGATGAGGATAACTGTACTGGTTTAAAGCATGGTGGGTTTGGTGGGGGACTCATCTGCACCGGTGCATCACTGTGTTCTTTGTGCCACTAAGGTGAGAGCTGTTTGTTGCCTGTACCAGCATCACCCATCAGAGAGGTTTTGCCATGACTTGTGGGTGAACTCTGGAAGAGGTTCCCATGGGAGAAGTGATGCCCTGAGGCAAGGGGACAGGTACCAGCATCATCTCAGCCCCGCATCCCCCGTGCTCCCCAGTTAACACCGAGTTGTCTCTTCCCAGCCCTCAGCTGCCTTGTTTGCACCGAAACTGGTACCAACGGGGGGGGAGGGGGGGAAGGAGGCTGGCACACAGAGTCACTTCTCATCAAGTTGATCAATCTTTCTGCTGTTAAAGCCTCTCAATGAGTTGAATGTGATTTTCTCTGCTTTCCGCGCGAGGTGCAAGTCGATCACTTTCAATTTTCAGCATGCAGAACCCTCACTCTATCAAGCTGTTGCCTTGCATAACCATGATTGCTGCTGGCGAGGGCTTCCAGCACGCCTGGAGCCGTGCTGGAGGGGGGTTGGATGCAAGCAGCAGTTCCTCTGCTTCGGTGATGGGGGCTCTTGCTTGTTTGCTGCCTGTCAGGGTGACAACCAGCTCCAGTGGCCATGAATGACAGGCTTATGGGAAGAAGAGGGAGAGATCTTTGCATGGGGCTGGGCAAGATCCCGTGGCAGGCTGTGAGGTGGTATTTGCAGCAGTGGCATCTCTAAGTGTCACCTTTATCAACCCAGGATTGCAAACACAGAGCCCTATTAAACTCATTGTACATAAGCAGGGAATGGGGAAGTGCTGAGTGGCATTAACCTTCCTGGGAATGCAGAGATGCTCTTGCCTGCCCTGAAATTTCCTGTCTCCTAGAAATGCATCCCCAAGGATGCTGCACAAGTGCCAGGGGGCTATTGGGACAGCATGTTGTTGACAGCAGCCCAAGGGGGTGCGAATGGTTGGGGAGCCTCCTGCCCACCGCACACAGGCCAGAGGCTGCAGATAAGAGAAAATGATTTCTGGTTTTAATTAACTGAGCTTTCATTTAAGAATAAACAAAGGCCATGTTTGTGTGCTGGCAGCTGGCTGTCCTTCTGGGTCAGATAAGAAGGCAAGTTATTGCCTCCAAGCTGTGAGAGGGACCAGGAGAGAGTCCAAGAAGCAGGGAAACGTGAACAAATGCCGAGTGAACCTACATGCCGGCAGCCGGGATGCTTTATTGTGCGTGTTAAATAGGGAGCCTTGTGCCTATTCATCTGCCTGCCCCCGGGATAGGAGCCGCCATCCTGCCATTGTCCAGACAAATCCCTAAATCAGTGGCAAGCGTGTTGGGGTGGGCAGCCTGCAAAGCTAGGCTGGTCCTAAGGGATTTGGGAAGGCATTTGCCCATCCCTGCATAAGCATTGCTCTTTCTGAGGCTTGCTGGTACCCTGAGGGCGCAGATGTCCCCAAATGCGCTGCAGCAAAAGGCAGGGCACTGATTTGCTTTGGCTTGCTTCAGAGCAAAGGCTCTTTCAGGAGGAGCTGGTAGTACCAAATGCCAGACTTGTTTTAGTATCACCACCAAGAGGAATTAAGTGTTTGGAGACCTGAGACATTGCAGCATTCTCAGCTTTGTCATCTAAACAATTGCATTCAGGGGAGGCAGAGTCAGTGTTCCTGGGTCACCAGCAGCCGTGTTCTGGTAGGTAGCAGTTAAACAGATGGAGGAGTGAAAACGCCTCTTGGCAGCTGACGATTCAGAAACTCAGTCAACCTACGTGGCACCTTTCACCAGTGCTGTAAGGAGAGGGTGTTCTCAGCCTTTGCCACCACCAGTTCTAGCTCAGTGGAGGCTGAGGAGAGCTGGATTTTGGCCAGAGTGAAGGACATCTCTCCCTATAGGTCCCATACTCACCATACAGGCTTCTAAGTGCACTTCAGGTGAATCAAAGCAACTGAAGAGTCACCTCCAGTTGACTTGGCATGCTCAGCAGATGTGCTGCTCTGCACATCTGGAGGGATGGGGAGCAGAGACCCACTGCAGCACCTGAGAGCCCTGCAGTTGAGTTCAGCTCCCTTCAGATGCTTATTCCCTAAGCTACATTCTATTTTCCCACTGCCAGGAAGTCTTTTTTTGTGTCCACAGTGAAGACGTTTGCTGGAAGTTTTTGGTAGGTCAAGGTTTTCACTTGTCTTTGTGAGAGAGAAGGCAGCTCCTTTTGTTCCTCATGCTGTGGCTTGTGCTCACCGTCCCTTCGAAACTAAATTAAACCAGGGACCTGTTCATTCTGTAGCTAATTTTTGCTGGATTCTGTTGCTTGTTCTTTTTCATTGGAGGGAAGCAAAAAAACTTCAGTCATTTTATGGGAGATGGAGGAAAAAAGTTGGGTTTTCCTCTCATCTTCAACAAAACAAGTTGGCAGTTTTGGTCCAGTTCTAGTCTTGGCACATTTCTCCTTGCGCCTAATTTAAGGTGACCGCTGTAAGATCTGCTCTACTTTCACATTCCTCAGCCTCGTGTTTTTGCACTTCCAAGCCTGTGTGATGGATCTTAAGGAGCCTGCATTATGCAGCCCTGTATCCATCTGTTGTCCTTACAAGTTAAACAGCGTGGAGGAAAAAAAAGGGATTAGAGCCTCAGCTTCTCTAATGAAGCAGCAATTTGTCTCCAGATCCTGATCCAGGTGTAGGAAAACTAACGAGCCGGCTGGCCCTGAGCCTCGGAGAATGTTAAATACGTGCTTTTGATGGAGAAAAAGCTGGAGAGAGGAAGAGAAAGTGTTGGGAAGAGGGAGGGAGGGAAGAAGAGCAAAGGCAGGAGAAATTGGGAAGAGGGATGGGGTCATCAGCATCAGCCGCTGAGCAAAGGGAGATGTGCAGACCGTGTCAGGATTCCACTCCAAGATGTCTTTGAAGGCAGTTCCAAGTAGTTGTTTATCCAGTGGTGCTACATGTTATGAAGAGCGTGGAGGGCAGGAGACAGTACCACTAACACCATCTGGTTGCTACAAGGGGACACCAAGGCTCGCATGATCTGAGTCTCTTGGTGACTCTCACAGGGTACAGGTTAACAGAATGGGTCCCCCCACATCCATTCCTGCAGTTTTCCAGGAAAGAAAGTGGGCAGATTTAAGGCAGGGAAAACCAGTGGTGAGAATGTAAGGAGGAGAGATGGTCTCATTCCATTATGTGGGAGAAAATGCCTCCCGATTAAAAAGAATGAGCTGAAAGTGGTAGTTGTGGGGGGAGAGAGGAGGGGATTGTGAAGGGAACTGTTGCCATCAGTGGAGGTGATTTGCCTGCAGCGGAATAGCAAGATGGGGAGGATGGTTGGTAGGGTGATTCTGTACGTGGGGAAGAAGGTTTGGTGATGAAAGCAAGAGGAGGGGTTGATGGAGATCACGTTCCATTCACTGTGGAGAAAGGGAGCATGAGAGAAAAGAAGATGAGCCTGAAATGAGGCTTAATCTTAATGAAGAGAAATTCTCCTTTAAGTAAGGAGAGTTGAAAAGGAGGGGAGAGGAGGGTTTGAAAATGATAGGAGCCTGACATGCTATTGTGGTGGAGAGATTTCCTTTTCTTTCTTTTCCCTTTGGTTAGGAAGAAAAAGCAAGATAATAAAGACAGTAGAAGGTGGGGGTGAAGAGAGAGGAGAGATGCAATAAATGAGTTGCAGAACCTGAGAGGAGGTGGCTTCATGGGAACCCTGGAGTCCTGCTTAGGACTCTGGCTGTGGGATGCAGATGGTTTTTCCTGCCTATTCCTTGATGTGCTGTGAGGCTCAGCCCAAGCCTTGTCATTGACTCTCACTTGGAACTGACCCCCTTAATGGGTACCAGGGGGCCTTGAAGTGCCCTACGGGCCACCTGATGGATGGGGCCATGAAGAACAATGAATATGAGGCCCTTGCTGCTGCCTGGGGCATTATGGCCATGCTGGGGTGGGATCTGGGAACAGCAGTATGATGCACAGTGGGAAGGCTGGACCTGGTGTTGACCCATTACATGAAGTGGTCCCCTTACTGGTATACAGGATGAATTTCTGGCCCCTTGAGAGTTGAGTGCACTTAGTCTACATGCTTCTGCTCCTTCCCAGCTCATGATTTCCATTAGAACAATTTAAAAATACATGATTGATTCCCTTAGCTTTATGTTCTTTGTCCTTTGAGGATGGTAATTGCGCACAACTGTGGCACAGTCACTATGGAAGAGAGGTCCAAGCATGGTCTGGTTGCGAAGTGATGTTCCCTGGGGGCAGATGGCAGTGCCAAACCCATGAAAAACATTTTTGCAGTAGTATTTATTACTCTTGGTGCTGATGGAAACACACCAGAGTCCTTTACTGCCTTCAGATATGCCGGAGATGTTGCCGGGAACCTGTTGCTGTTGTCTTTCTGGCTGCCGTTGGTTTTATGGGAATTACTGGATATTCCATAGATTTAGTTTCCATCTGTTTCACAGATTTCTGCTCCTTCCTCACATCTCCTGCTTGGCTTCTAGCTGGTGGGTACCCAGACTGAGAGCACAGAGGGAACCACAGTTAAAAGCCCCATCTCATCGGCACTGCAGAACTTGGTTTAAGGCTGATTAAAAGAACAGCAACCCATCCTCTAGGAACAAAGGAATCCATCTTGCTTCCAAATGCTTTTGTGTTTATAGGTACAAATTCAACTGCTTGGCAATAGCTAGTCCAGTGAAGCTCGCTGTTCACTAATGTATTCCTTGCTCAGGTGATTTTGGGTTCATGCAAGCTTCTTGTTCTTGATGAATAACACTTAGTAGATGTTGAAGTAACATTTGTGTCAAGCCAGCTGAAGAAATAGGAAGCAGAATGCCCCCATTCTCTGGTTCCTAATCAACAAGCAAACAAGGCGCTCCTAGGCAATGGGGAATTGCTCCCTCCCCTTTCCAAGCTCTTCCTCTTCACCACCATGTTGGAGGATGCCTCAAAGGGAGTGAAATGGCGTTTTCACTTCCTATGCTCCATTGTTTTTCCCCTCGCCAGGAGATAGCTGTGCGGTGAGTGCCAGCCTGTTTCTGGAGCAGTTTCTTGACAGATATGAGGAGGTTGGGAGGCTCTGGCAATCTCTGGGTTTGTTCTGCCAGGTAAAATGCTTGCTTCCCTCTGATGGGGTCTGAGAATTCGTTAGGAGAGTGTCCAACCTGTGACTTGTGGGAGGTGGCTTTGAAATGGAGTATGTAATCTCAGACTTTGGACCTTTTTTCTCTCTAATCCAAGGCTTAGATCCTTGATTTGGTGTGGATGATTCCCTCTCCTTTTCCAAATCCTCTCCCTTTGAAATAACACCTGCTCACATCCTTGTGTCTGTCATGGGGAGGCAGAAAGATCTTCTCTCATCGCAAGGAAGCGCAGTCCTCTCCATCCCCCCTACCACCACACATCCTCTTCCAGAATACTGCATAATGTCAGCCTAAATCCTTATCAGAAATTTTAATGAGCAAAATAAAACCTGAAATCTGTGTGATTAAAATCAAATCTCCCCTCTTCTGCTCTGCTGGAGCTGGCTGCCAAAACAGAGGCACAATGCTGACAGTGGGAGGCCCTTTGGATTTAATTGCCTCCAACTTCAGTGCGTGCTTTAGATGGATGTCCTCCCTGGTCCCTGCTGGGGGTGATGGACAACCTCTTAAGACATACAAAGGGTAGCTAAAGTGGTCTCCACTTAGAACAATGTTTGCTGCTCTGTCCTGGTGGAGGTGGCCCATTTCTGGCACCAAGTAGAGCCCAGTATCTCCAGGGGTCTCTTGAGTTGGCCAACCTTGACCCCAGATGATGCTTCCCTTCCAGTTGTCTTTTTCTACCTCAGAGAGATCCCCCTTTCCCTGCATCAGCTACCGGTAGGACCCTGAAGACATGTCATAGACCTTTGCAGTTGCCATGATACAAGTGGACATAGTGCCCCCAGCTGCCACCATCCAAGGTGGAGGCTCACCAAAGGGAGAAGAAAGGGTAAGTTCTGATGCTCTTTCTGTCGCCCATCATGTCAGGGTCCTTTTCCAGTTCCTCATCCCATTTTGTGCATGGCAAATTCACTTTTCAGCCTTTTTACCTGAAAATGGGGTGTCCCTCTGCTCCATAGTGGCTTCAAGACTGCCCTGGGCACTCCTTGCAGCAAACTTCCAGTCCCAGGTCCATGCTTCAGTGAAATAATGGACTTCTTCCCCTGTTACTTCTGTTCCTGGATGAATTCCTTGGTTACCTTCAAAATCACCAGCTGACTTTCCCAAAGTGTCTTGAATTGTATCTTCACCCGTATCCTCCATCGTTTGTCTCCTTCCAAGAGGTTGTTTCATTTCATTTGTCCTTCGAAGGAAGCAGGAGCATATTTCATGAGCCGTGGAATTGAATCAAATAGAAGAGAGCAGAGAGCACTCACCTGAGCTCAGACCTTTCCCCATTAGAAAGAGATAATGAAGAGATATGCAGAAGGTGCAGCCAGCCCATGTTTCTGGCAGGCATACTGACTACGGATCTCTGTCTGCTTTGCCCAGGATGCTTAAATTATCATCATTTAATGGTGATAATTTAAGGATCTCAATAGAAATAAGTTAGGGCTTGGGTAGCAGTGTCCTTGCTGCGTCTTAAAACTTGATAAGGCATGGTGACTTGAGCTGGTGAGACAGTAATGAGGTGAATATATGCAGATGGCAGTGTCCTCTTCAGTTCCTTGTGACATTGTTCACAAGCAGTTGGGGAGGACTGCTGTCATGCCTTGTCTTGTAGACAGCTGGCTCTGAAATGATGGCATGATGATGGGATACTGACTCCTTATGGCTCTTCCCCTTTCTCTTTCTTCTTATTTTGGGTGTGAATTGAGAGGTAGGAGTGCCAAGCCTGGTGCTAATCATCCCTTGCAAATGGGGGAGTCATTTCTGAAGCAGCAATCGTAGACTGTATTGACTGACAGTGCAAATCTGAGAGGAGTCACCCAACTGTTGTCCTTCAAGCATACGTCTCCTTGACCTCGTGAGTCTGATGTTGCTCATGTGTGGGCAACAGCGGGTCAGAAATCTGTAAATCAGCAGAGAAATATTGTCTTGATTCATGGCCAGACAGTCTCCCTTTGTCCATAACTAATCATTCAGCTTGCTCAGTGTGCTGGGAGAGAAATGCTTGGCTTGTGAGACAGCTTCGTGTGCGCTTCACTAGATGTTCTCCAAGCCAGGACCCAGGAAGGCTGGGCTGGAATTAAGCACCTCATGAAAAGCCTCATGAAACTGGATAGGAGAAGAAGAGGTTGCAGGGTTTAGTGCATAGTGCAATGCTTGCAGTCCCTTGGCTCTGGGGGTTTTTTGCAGCAAACCTTTATATTGTAAAGGAGCGGACATCTCTTGTGGAAACTTGTTGCCTATTTGTCCTCTCCTGTAAGTAAAAGCCCTGTGGGGCTGGAAATGTAGATGCTTCCTGGAGGAGCAGAAACCCCTTCCTCTTATTCATCTTAATTTCATTTCATTGGACAATAATAAAATAGAAACCCACAATTAAATCCCCATTAACAGCTGCAGTTGCACACAGTCATGGGTGCTGTTGAATTAAGGTCCAATCCTGCTCAGTTCTGAGTGTCTTTCCTTACTGCTTGACAGCAGTGGGAACTTGAGAGCTCAAGGCTCTCATGTGGGGTACTCAGCATCTTGCAGGTTTGGGGCTTTTAATTTTGCAGCTCAGCAAAGGCAAACCAATTCTTCCATTATCAACGCTCGAGCTTGCTGCTGAGTAAATGAGTATTACCGTGTATCAATTAGTAGCATCAGATGCCCTGAGATGAGAACAGAAGAGCCTTCTATTGGGATGTGCCTGGCATCTGTGCTTCCAGTCTTCAAACTGGGGCAGCACGTGCTCAGATGTGTCAAAAAGTGATTGTGGGATTTGGTTGGGTGCTTGAGAGTTTGACTTCATAGGATCATAGAAGGCATTGGTTTGGAAAGGACCTTAAGATCATCCAGTTCCAACCCACAGGCAGAGACACCTCTCACTAGAGCAGGTTGCTCCAAGCCCCATCCAGCCTGGCCTTGAACACTGCCAGGGATCAGTGGGTTCACTGCAGGAAATGTCTTGGGATAGCAAACCCTTTAGAGTAAGAAGTTTGATGTTTGAGGTTTCTTTTCCCCCTAGTTAATAAAACGGGTCTTTCAGCTTTTTGTGACGTGGGGATGGAGGGATGCTGGCATCTTAGATTGACATTGCTGCTGCAAGGAGCTGTGCAATGTAATCAAGGTTAATGGGATTATAAGTGATGATGAAGATGTTAATTCAGCAGCTGATATCAACACCTCAGATGCACTTTGCAAACAATTCCCCGTTGAATTCCTCTGTTAGCATCCCCCTTTTTGCCATGAGGAAACTGAGACTGTTTGTTTGGGATAAGGTGACGCATCCGAAGCGAAGTGCTGAAGCCATCCTGGGATCATGTTTTGGGACATTTATGGTGGCTGGTGCTGGGGTGGCAGGAGCTGAACTTTCCTTGTCTGTGTCCAAAGGAATATGGCAGCATCTCTGCCTGTCCCAGCCTCACTGCCTTAAATGTTCCTGGCATGTTGCATGTTTAAGGAGTGTTCATATAGCTGCTCCAGCAGTGCACCTGAGGGATTAGAGCTGATCTTTGTCACAAGTGTTTGGTGCTTGATATACGTTTATTATATATTTCAGCTAAATTGGAGTAAATAAGCTCTCTGCGTAAATATATATGAACAAAACACATCCCCTCCCTAAATAGGCTATTTCCTATGCAGGAGCTCTAAAGAGTTGCAGGGATGTCTGATTCTTACTTCTGTTGTAATTGACATTAAAATATAATACCCTCCCTTGAAAGAGAGGCTCCCATACTGTGAAAATGCCTTTTCTGGCCAGGCAGGGGCCAAATAATAGCAAATTATAAGCATAGAAAATACTTAGAACAAAAAAGAGGACTCTCAATTATCGGAGCTGATCCATAGCTTGCAGTCTCGTCCAATTTGTCTTTTGAGTGCACCATATGAACCAGCTATGACTAAAATCAGTCAATTTAACCCCAAATCAATGTTCTTTTGTAGAAGTGCTTAAAATCTAAGCGGAAGGGAAAGCTTTGAAGCTGCCTATCCCTTGGTAAATGCAGCACTTGAGCTCCACGTTTGATCTGAGCACAAACTCTCCCTTGGTCTCCCAGTGCCCAACACAGCACCTTCATTAGAAAAAAATGTGTGGAAAAAGACTAAATTGGTATATTTTTCATAGAGGAAAACAGTGTTTTCCCTTTCCATGTGCTTTGCTGCATGAGGTTGTGTACTGGCTCCCTTGGGGTCTTGTGCCAAGACAAGGAATTGCTTGGGACACGCATCCCCTTGGCAAAGGCCACACACGTCTTGTAGGAAGCATGGGACTTCCTTTGTCTGCCTTGTGCCTCCAGGGAAAGCCCATTGCTTCTCCACCTTGGGAATGCTGCCAAGGCTGAGAGAGCTGGCAGCCGCTTGCTTCTCAGCAGGTTGGCAAGCCTGCATCTTCCTAAGGGATCCAGGCAAGCCAGGTTGGCTCTTGCTGCTGGATTAGAGTCCATGGCGTGATAAAGACATGCAAAGTGGTTCCCTTGTCTCCCTTTGGGAAAAAAGCTTGTGGTCTCACAGGCACTGGGGTAACTGTGCTGGTGGAGGTGGTGCTTGTGCTGGTGTGTCTCTCCTGGCTTTAAGCTGCTGCCCCTTTGGATTCTCTTGTTGGCTAATGGCAGTTTAATCCAAGCCAGCTCTGCATCTTGGACAACATACTGGTCCCTGTGCAGTGCAGATGGTTGAAACCCCATTGAACGAGATGTCTGGAAACGGATGGGCTGTCTCAGCCAAGGAATTGAGGCTGACAGGTCATTGCGGAGGTGCCCAGTGACCCCAAACTCTCTCTTTTCAGTCCAAGTCAAGAGCTGCTGTGATTCACCAGCTGTGATCTGGCAGGGCTGGGAGGATTAAAGGTTGCTTGGGTCATGCTGAAAGTTCTGCTGTCGTATCTTGGCACCTCACACTGGCAAATGTGCTTTCTCCAAAGCATTCCTGAAGGAGGTCCTAACTCTGCTGGGAAATGAGACCAAGTAGGCTGTGTAATGTTCTCAGCATGCCATTGCGAGGCCGTAGCAGAGAGGAGAGTGATCCCTTTTATCCAGAGTCCCCAACCCCACTTCCATCAGTAACATCTCTGATCTCCCAGCTTCACCCATTAACCTGTTATAATGAGTTGAGCAAGGGTATCCCTGAGAGAATTACAGAGTTGTGCTCCATGAGATGGTTTTACTCCTGTGGTGTGAGATTGCTTTAATGGGGCTAAGTCTTGGAGATCAACTGAACAATCTGCAGCCTTGAGAAGGAGGTGGTGGTGGTCCTGGCCTTGGGAGTCCTTAGATATCAATTACTGAAGTGAAAGGTTTTGTTCTCCCTCTTTGTTGCAATCAATTGTTGATGAATAGCTCAGTGCTTGTGATGGATGTTGTGATCAGAAGTTTGAACTTAGCCTGGGCCTGTCACATTTGATGTATATCAGATGTCTGCACTAATTTATACAAATGCTTTGCAGTGCTGGAAGAAAACAAAACCTTAGAGTTGGACCAAAAAGGGCCATCTTTTCTCTGTTGTCCCCAAAGACCTTGTGTTGATTCAGTGGTGGACAGTGTGATGATCATGGTGTTGAGCCTCATATGCTCGTAGGTGTTATGTTAATGACGAGAGACCCCAACCGAAGTCAGAGTCCTGCAGTGTAGCTGCTGTATCCCTGCATAGGAAGACACAATCTGTCTTCCAGAAATCTGATTTCAAATTAAACACAACTCTTATAGGGGAAAAGAAGGGAAAGAATAGCGAGGCATGACTTGCAGGAGGGTGTGCAGGTGGTTGGCAGCATTGCTGTGAATACAACCTGGTCTCCTGCAGCTTTGTCTTCGCTAGGTCTGCCTCTTGCATTTCCCAGGCTGGCATTTCAAGCAGGTTAAGCACAGAAACCAAAAAGCAACTTGCACTCAATTCTCTAAATAAAAGCATTTCGTGGCTTAGCCTATTTATAGCCAGATGAGTGCAGGCAGCACACAGTCCGAGAGACGTTGGGAGGTTAATATGTATACAGCTGGTTTGGCCAAGTGATTCCTCTGACCATTAAATTCTCCTTCTGAAAGCCTTGCACGCCCGTTTCAGTTGATGCCTCTTGGATGGCAGCTCTCGAAGCTTTGCTTTGTCTCCTTTTGAGGCAGTAAGATGGTGCTGGTGAAAGGTGTGGGAGCTGAACACGGCAGGGTTTGTTTTGTTGTTTCTTGTTGGGTTTGTGTTTTAATTGGCTGGCAACTCTCAGCATCCCTCCCTCCCTTAAACCCTGATTTAGTTGTGTGTGTAATTCCATACACAATACGCGCACGCTGAGGTGTGGTTTCAAGGTCTTAGCATGTTTAGCAAATATTTCAGCCGAAACGATCTGTTCAGCTGTTACATTGATTGCCAAGATTACAGCACGACAACAAACAGTATTTGGGGGATCGGAGACGAAATTACAGCCCACTCTCGCCGGCGTCTGCAGCGAGGAGCAGATGCACCGTTAATTTTGTGCTGCAATGGCCATTACTCGACGCGGCGGTATGGCCAGGCGTTAGCGTTGCAGCCAGCCGTGCCTGATGGCTCCTCGCTGGAAGGAGCCAGGCAATTCCAGGGTGGTTGTTGGCTACCGAGGGCTGTAGTGACCAAGGCCAGAGCAAGGGAAGCAGAACAGGTGGTAGAGGTTGGCAAAGTCCTTGCGAATGGCTGAGGTGCAAAAAAGGGCTCTTAAATGGGGACAGAGCCGCGGTGCTGCTGTGGAGCGAGGGATGCTGAGGAGTGTGGCACTCTTGCCACAGTGCGTGTTGGTTTTTTCCATAGGAGTTGCTGATGTTGGACCACAGAATCCCAGAATGGTTTGGGTTGGAAGGGACCTTAAAGCTCAGCCGGTTCCAATCCCCTGCCATAGGCACGGACACCTCACTCTAGTGCAGGTTGCTCCTAGCCCTGTCCAACCTGGCTTTGAGCACTGCCAGGGATGGGGCAGCCACAGCTTCTCTGGGCACCCTGTGCCAGTGTCTCAGCACCCTTACAGGGAATAACTTCTCCTTATGTCCAACCTGAACTTGCCCTGTTTCAGTGTGAACCCATCACCCCTTGTCCTGTTGCTCCAGCTCCTGATGCAGAGCCCCTCTCCAGCATCCTTGTAGCCCCCTTCAGACACTGAAAGCTGCTCTGAGGTCTCCACGCAGCCTTCTCTTCTCCAGGCTGAACAGCCCCAATGTTCTCAGCCTGTCCAATTGAACTGGTTGTACAACTGTGTGATGATAAACCTGTTTGCTTTGGAAGGAGTAATGATGGGCAAATGGGGTGTCCTGTCCTGGTGAGCTGGCATAGTGCTGGGGACATGGCATTGGAGCACAGTTGTGTTAGCTTAGGACTGGAGCTTCTGCTTGAATCCAAATCCATTGGCTCGCAGACTGTGTGTGACTGAAGTGGTGGAGCTTCAGAGGGTGGAGGTGCTGAGCTTTGGCTCCATCCCTGCAGGATGTGTGAATGCTACTGATGCACACAATCTGACCTTGAGAGCTGAGATGGAAACAAAGCACAGTGACCAAAACTCAGCAGAAACCTGGCTAATGAGAGCCAGCCTGCCTCAGTTTCTCCATCCCTACAGAAGGGATTGCCTTTCTGCAAGCATGCAAGGGAACCATGTGCACTGCTAGCACATTGTGACCTGTGATGCTTGCACATCATGGTGCATGATGTTAAGGCATAGTGATGTGCCTTGGCACGGGGTTGGGCTAGACGATCTCTGAAGGTCCCTTACAATCCGAATGGTTCTGTGATTCTATGTGCTGACACCCAGGGTGCCAGAGAAGGACTATTTGCAAGGGCAAGGAGAGGGAAGCAGGGCTCTTTTTTCCTCCTCCCTGGGCAGGTGAGCAGGCTGTGAAGAAGGAAGATTCCATTCTTCACGATGGAATTCACTGCGGTGCCTCCCCTAAATACAGACTTTTGACCTCTCATCTCGAAGGAATAAAACATCTCCTATACCACATGAAGCTGGTGCATGCAGAATGAGGTCACTGCACTCGATCTCTTTATGAACTGCCCTTTTTTAATGGTTAGGAGTTGAATATCAACTGTGTAGTTAAAGAAGAGATAAAAGGAATACGGAGCTTAATGCACATTAGGGCCTTGAAGTTTGGGGTAGGGACTTTGCAGTCCCAAGGATGAGGCTGGATTCTCTGACCTTGAGTATGCTGCTCTTATCCTGCCTGATGCTCTCCTGAGGTTTCTGGCAGGGAGAAGCAGCCCAGTTTGAAGAGTTCATTGAATGAGAGATTTCTGCTTCTGATGAAAGGTTCACCCTCCTTATTAAAGTTACATTTATTGATAGCTCTTCAGGAGGCTGTATAGAGTTAATAAGTGGTTAGCAGATGTTAGAAACATATTGCAGATATTAGGAGTAGATTGGTATAAATCCATCAGTAGATGCTATTGGTGGCTACACACTATGGGTATAAGCTGAGCACTGACTCATTGGCTAAGTATTTGGCAGCCCATTAACTATTTGCCTTTGTTATGCCTGGTTTAACTCCCTGTTAACCAACTGAAAGACCCTCTCTGGGAAGTTTGGCTTGAAATAGCATCAAGGCCCCAAATCTCTCAGCATCTCTGCCAAAAGCTTGGGGAGCAAGTAATTTGTAAATCTGATTCACGCCTTTACCTTGGATCCTGTTTGGAGCTTCTTCCTCAGCCTGTATCTCCCGTTTATGAAGCATCTTTGTCCTAAGAGTGATAGAGGCACAAAAAAGAGGTGATCAAAGGGAAGGGGGAGGATGGAAAGAGATCAAATATGCAATTTCTGACTGTTTTCTGCTAAGTGACAGCCAGGGAGCAGGAATGAATTGAGTGTCCAATATTGCTGCTTTCAACAGCTTTCTCTTCCAAATGTCACCGCGTAAAAATACAAGTGAAGGGAAAAGGGAGAAGCCAAACAGCGAGGGGGACACATCACAGCCCTGTTTCTTGCTAAATGACACTAGGATGGTTTCAGTACCTTTTATAGGAGCTGCTCCCATCTAGGCAAAGTTAATGAGTATCCGGTTTTCACTGCCTGCTGGGTAATGTCAGGGCTACAATACAGCAAAGCCTGTCTGAGGCAGCCACTCAAGGGAGCAACAACTACAGGTTGCTGGCAGAGATGGCTTGGAATTGCTCTCTGTGGCCTCAGTCTTCTGCTGTGCCCAAGGAGCTCTTCTGCCGGTGGCAAATGAGGAAAGCTGACAAGAGTGGCATGGAGCTGCACCCTTCTGCCCCTCTCTGCTTGTCCCTGGCTCTTTGGTGGCCCTTTACCTCCACCTAAGCTGGAGGTCACTGGAGCAGTGTCCCTCACTGGTTTCCTTCTGCGCTGTCTTTAAGCATTCAAACACTGCAGTTTAGACTTGCCTTGGCGATTGCAACAGGGTAGGAAGCCAGGGAAAAAAATGGTAAGATTATATTATTATTATTATTACTATTACTACTACCTATAAAACTATTAATTGGATGGCTTTCAAATGTATGGACCCGTCCTGACAAATCTGTTGTTCTTTACATCCTACCAAGCCTGCATGGCCCAGTCACTCTGGGAGTATTGCACCTTGGCCACATCACAGGATCATTAGGGTTAGAAGGGACCTTTGGAGCTCATCTAGTCCAGAACATAGAATCATAGAATCATAGAATAGTTTGGGCTGGAAAGGACCTTAAGCTCATCCAGTTCCAACCCCCCTGCCATGGGCAGGGACACCTCCCACTAAACCATATCACCAAGGCTATGTCCAACCCAGCCTTGAACACCGCCAGTGATGGAGCATTCCCAACTTCCTTGGGCAACCCATTTCAGTGCCTCACCACCCGCAGAGTGAAGAATTTTTTCCTCATATCCAATCTAAACTTCCCCTGTTCAAGTTTAAACCCATTACTCCTTGTCCTAGCACTACAGTCCCTAATGAAGAGTCCCTCCCTAGCATCCCTATAGGCCCCCTTCAGATAATGGGAGGCTGCTATGAGGTCTCCACGCATGCTCTCTTGCACCTCCAAGGAGGGCTTTCGGGTGCTAGCAGAGGAGGAGACCTGGAGGACAGCTAACACATGGTGTTCAGTGATGTGTTCTGGTGAGGTGGCATGGGAAGGGGAAATGTCACCAGGGAGAAATGCCCAGGAAGTGACTGTTGACAAATGAACACTCATTAGAGGGAGTTGAGAGCAGAGCTGAGGTTTGGCAAGGGCTGTTACAATCGTAGAATCCCAGATTTGTTTGTGTTGGAAGGGACCTTAAAGCTCATCCAGTTCCAGCCCTCTACCACAGGCAGGGACACCTTCCACTAGAGCAGGTTGCTCCAAGCCCCTATGTCCAACCTGGCCTTCAACACTGACAGGGATGGGGCAGCCACAGCTTCTCTGGGCACCTTGTGCCAGTGCTTCAGCACCCTCACAGGGAAGAGCTTCTGCCTTTATCTAACATGAACTTGCCCTGTTTCAGTTTGAGCCCATCACCCCTTGTCCTGTCACTCCAGTCCCT
>JANRGW010030350.1:0-15294 GCA_024733675.1 Psilopsiagon aymara | reverse complement strand
TCCCAGGCCACCTGTCCTTGCTTCCACCTTTTATAAGCCTCTTTTTTCCTTCAAATTTTCCTCAGCAGCTCCTTATCAATCCAAAGAGGTTTCCTGGCCCTCCTGTAACACTTCCTTCTAAATGGGATGTATTGCTCCTGAGCATGCAGCAGGTGATCCTTGAGTATCAACCAACAGCCTTGTCCCCGCTGCCATCTAGGGCTGTATCTCATGGAACTTTACTGAGCAGGTTCCTGAAGAGGCCAAAGTCTGCTCTCTTGAAGTCCAGGGCAGTGAGCTTGCTGCACACTCTTTTCACTGTCCTCAGGATCTTGAATTTGACCATCTCATTATCAAATATCTTTTATTATGACAATGATCCCTTACTATGTGAGGCTTTGAATTGATGTTGCATCTTGGGAGTGGAAGACTTTGAGAACTCCAGTTATTTTTGCCCTATGCAGATCCTGCAGATGGAGAAAAAGATGCTTATAATAGTGGAGTTTGAGTTACATAGAGTGATCCCTCTGTGATTCTTTAGGTGGTTGTGGATAGGAGTAAGATTTGGAAATCTGAATTGTTGCTGGATTCTGCGTGACCAGCGCAGTTGGAAAGAAGTCTGGTATTGATTTGGTATTTAATTCTCTGTTCCTCTATCTATGGGGTTTCTGGTAATACTGCAGGAATTAATTCCTGGAACTCTATAGCTTTCATAGTTTGGCTTGGTTCTCTCTTCTTCAGTGCTGTCAGATGGAGGTGAGATCCTTGTAGAAGTGAATTCCTTATGTTCTTTTTTTACTTTACGGAACAGCATACGTCAGGATTAGGTCTTCGGCGTTTCAGGCTGCTTCAAACTGAGATATGAGCATATTGTTCAGGTCCTGGAGGTTTAGAAAGAGGCCTGTTGCTCATAGGAGCCAAGTGCTGTGTGCTTTTTGTGCTGTTGATGTGTGTACCCTGTTAGTATCTGGTTTAGGGGCAAGGGTGGAGAGTGCAATGGTTCCAGACTCCAAAGTGTTCTATGGAGCTGACAAAATGAGGAAGAGGCCAGGGGTTGGTAGGCTCTTAGGCCTGATGTTCTTGCAAAATAAAAGACTTGAAATTTCCTTGGGCCTGAAATGAAATGTGCAGCCCTGATAGCTGTTGGGAAGAGGTGTCAGCATAACCAGTTCCTGTAACCAAGCATGCATGGAACAACAGAGTAGTAGACCAGCAGTATGCTCAGTTTTCCCAGTCTTACGCCATTAAGTTTACTTGACTCACCCTCATAAATCAGTTTCTGGACGCTGCTGGTGTTTGCTCCAAATGATACATGCTTCTTTGGTAGGAAGTTCCGGATGGAGTTTCTATTTACTTGTCTGAGATGACTGGCTCAAGGGTTCTGGAGAAGCCGATCCAGACCCTTCTAAATGGGTTAGCAGAGAATAATAATTGCTCTTGGGTCTTTTTCCTCCGCAAATATTTTTTTCCCTCTGGCTCTGGCTTTCATTTTAACTACACTCATTTTTCAAAACTCTAATCTGAACTAAGTTCAGTGTTTGTGACTGGAATATGAAAATGTCACTGCTGCTCAATACCTTCTCAGTTTGTGATTTTTTTTTTTTTTAAATGCCTTTTTTTTTTTCCATTAAAACTGGATTTAAATGCAAATTATAATTGTTTAAGTCATGGAGAGGGAGAGTGGGCTTGTGATGCATGTTTTTGTCACTCCTCGCGCACACACACACTTCCGTGCTCACTCCTTCCCCCCTTTTTTTTCTCATACAAACAAGTTAATTGTTGCTTCCATGAAAAGTCTTGTCTCAATGAGTTGTTATTTCAGACTAGTGAGCTCATAGCTGTCTGCTGGCAGGACTGTGCTCTGACTTCACACAGACCATAGCTGTTGACAGGATTTTTTTTGCCTAATACCTGAGCCTTGAAGGAAGCTCTGGTTTATAGAACAAGAATCAAGCTGGTACCAGTGGTGTTTCCAGCAGCTTTCTTTACAAATGTCACATCTGTCTATAAATGTGATGCAAATCTAAGGGGGAAGGAATATGTGTTCAAGGCTAGTCTGGGGCTGAGAAAAGCAGTAACTTATTTTCTATGCTCCAACATATTGCAAAGCCAGTGCAATGGTATTGGTTGATCCTGCTACCTGTGGAGAGCTTCAGTCACCTTCAGGTTTGCTATATTGTCTGCTGCAAGGTGCATCATTTATTGCTGCACTTGGATTACAGACGGCATTCTTATTTGAATGCAGACTGCCCAGCCACTGCAGAGCAGATAGACTTAAATCACAAGTGTTAGCAAGCATAAATTCAGTGTACCACAGAGGAGATTTGCTGAGGAGAAAAGTCTCAATTATTTTTACCTCTCCAATAGAGTGAGATTTCAAAGGAAAAGTAATTGTGTATTACATCTAACTCAGTAATTGCCTGCCTGACAAATCTGACCAGCTCCTGTTGCTGCGGCAGAATGTGAGTCCAAGTTGAATACTACACATATGCTTTTGAGACAGCCCATAGATAGAAACATCTGGTTGTAACAGTTCAGGCGCATAGCTGGTCCAAACTCCAGACTTTTCTGTTCTGGAGGATGTATTTCTTCCATGTCTCTTGAACTGACAACACAGAGGGAGGTATAAAGCTGTGCTAACTCTGGCATAGAATTAAGAATATACTTGGAAGCAACTAAATATGGAGCCAAAGAATATGAGATTTCAGCTTGCATCAGGATCTTGTATCAGGTTGCATGATCTGAATAGGTTAATGAAGCATTTTCAAACAAAAGTTCTACTGAACTGTTACAGGGCAAAAATAGTTAATACTGAAATGGTTTGTGAAGTTGTTGGCTGCCTGTCTCGGGTGGTTAGGTTTGGAAGCTGAGAAATGGGCTGCTAACTGAAAACATCCTCAGTGGCCATGGAGCTTAGAAACCCTGTTAACTGCTCTGTCAGTTCTCCCAGGCAGTGACTGAGAAACTGGCAGATGTTTGAGAGTGCAGAATGACTTTTTTCAAATCAGACAGAACTAGTGTTTCAGTTTTTCCAAGAGGAAATTAACTGAAATTAACTTTATTTTGTTTCAGAAATCCCTCTAGTGGCCGGTTACTTATATGACAGTTGCAGCTGATTTTGCACATCAGTTGCTGCTGTTGTATGGATTTTAGATGAAGCTTTTGATGGAATATTTGAAAGATTTCATAAAAAGAGCCTGGGACAGTTTTGAGATGAAAACCAGAAAAATGAAAAAGAAAATCTGTGGGGGTTTTTTGTTGTTGTTGTTGTTTGGGCTTTTTTGGGAGTGTGTTGGAGATTTTTTTTTTGTTTTCTTTTTTCGTTTGATGGCAAACAGGTGATGGTAAAAATTTTGTTATGGGGACATTAAGTGATGTTTTGCCTATGGTATGTAGTAGGTTAGATTAAATGATTTATTGGACAGCTTTGAATGTAACTTCTAAGAAACTTAAGTGTCAGCAAATAAATTAAGCAATTTGGTTTCAGTTTGTCTCCTTGTACATCACATCTCTGTGTAAAACCCAAAGTCTCTAAAACCAGCCTTATATGAAGTGGATACATATTTTGTACATATGATAGTTACATATCATCTACTATTTCCTGTTGTACTGTTGGAATCATGGAAAGGATGGTGTTTATCACTGACAGAAGGAGAGGCTGGGATAATTTTCTGGCACACTCAGTTGAGGAACTGTGGGTTTATTAAAGCTGGATGGTCACTTTCTTCTCAGCTTTTTCATTCACGGCAATGCCTTGTGATGGGCTTATCAGGTATTCAAAAAATTCAGCTTCCTAGCCTTTGAAATTGTCTCAAAGCCCCAGGGAGCTCAAATGTCCAAGCATGAGAATGCCGCTGAACAAGCGCTGTGATGCGTGCAAGGGCTGTTTGGGTCAGAGCATGTCCCTCCTGGGACGGTCAAGTCTAATGCCTGCAGATGTGTGTGGGAGTCTCTCCACTGAGATTAGAAAACACTTCTATCTTGTGCACTTCATCTGCTGCTATTGATGTATCAAAGCTGTGACTTTTTCACATTGAAAATGGCATAGCTGGGAACTGCACTCTGCAAAATGAAGGCATACTTGTATTTTATGGGGCTTCCAATTACTGAGTCCATTTACTAGGAAATTATTACTGAGATTAAGTAAGTGCCCATTTCCACTCTTTTGTTTATATCCAGGCAGTGAAGAAGAAATTAGCTATCCTGAAACTGCACTTGTGGTCAAGATAAAACCTTGAGTAGTTAAAACAGATTGTTTATTTGCATTCTTCTCTGTGTACGTTTACCACACTTGCTGATGCAGACTTCTGTGCTTTGCTCTCTCTGAAATTTGCACCTCTCCAGTGATGTTTCCTGAAACCCCCACAAAGAGGACAGACGAGCAGAAGTGAGAATTGCTATGCTGTGTACTGGAATGTAAGCGATCCCATACTTTATTTAAATGTCATTTTGTTTTCATGATCCCTTTTCCTCAGTTGAGGATGAGAAATACACAGCATTACTTACAGAAGGCTGCAAGAGCTGTTAGCTTACAAGATTGGAGAAATGTTGAGAACTCACTGTTTTTCTTTCTCTTCTCTTTAAGTAAGACATCAGCATAGCACTGGTTTTCCATCAGTCTAAGCCTAGGGTCTAGTCTAAGTCTAGTCTTTTCCAATTGAATATGTTCTGATTTTAGCACCCATAGTATTTCGTGGGTGTTCACCAACCAGTAGCCATGTGTCCTGCACGTACGTGTGTGTCCTGCTCATGTGTGCCCATGCCTCCTTCCATAGGAGAAGCTGTGTGCACTCCTCCAGCTGTGAGTGAAAGAGGGGATCACAAATGGAAGATTCAGACTCAGAAATTTTAGCTAGCCCACAGTATTTGGAACTTAAAAGTAGAAATGCTTTGCTTACACACAGCTGTGTTTAGTGCTGGGGTTGTTAATGGTGTACTGTTAATTCAGAGGACCATGTTGTTCTGTGCTGAGATGACAGAAAACCTTTTCTCTTCTTTTTATTTCCTTCTGCCAACTGAGTTTTCAGTTAGGCAGCAAGAACAGAGGTTTAGCTGCCAGGTTTGACAGCTTGCTTAGAAGCATGCCATTCAAAATACAAAACAATGAAAAGCCATTAATAAACCAACCTGAAGTCACAGCCCTGTGACTTCACACCAGATGTGATAGATCCTCACATCTGGTGCCTGTGAGGCTGGAGCTGGGGAGACATCATCAGATCAGCAAAGGATGCAGTCTGTTGAGCAAGTAACTCTACAGGTTTGGGCCTAAATTTGAGACACTGCAACAGTATTAAATCATGTTTAGCACTGTAGAGGCTGGAGGCAGGGCCTCAGCTCCTGGGTCAAGTCATCGACTTATTTTAGAAGCATATGAAAGTATTTCTAATCCTGGAGATGTTTTATTGTGTTTTGTTTTGTTTTTATCTCCTCTGTAGTACAAGTGCTTCACTGCTTAAAAAAAGAGAATCTAGAGCCACATCCCCCAAAACCCAATTGTTTGGTTTTTTTTTTCAGTGAGGAAGGCAAAATGCTTGGACAGGAAGAGAGACTTTGCCTTTGAGCTTGCGGGAGTTTAAAAGCAACATGAAGGAAAAGTTTTTGAGACTGCCTTGGCCACAAATTTACCACTAGTCTGAAGAATACTCTGTGAATGTGTTAAGTAAACTGCTTTACGAAAGCTGGATATCTATAGTTTATTTCAGTGTATATTTTGGAGGGGGTGTAGGCTTGTTTTATCATTCCCAGCCCTGACACCTATTCCTTTTTTGTGACCTGTGAAAATCCACTAATCTCTTTGCCTTTCTTTCCCTGTCTTTAAAATGAAGCTGTAATGTTGCCTCAGTGGGGTGCTTGGGGAGGTTGAGATCTTTGCTATGGATTTTGGGGGCCTCCGGGCATACCCTCTAGCCTGTCTGATTCATATTGCCTAATTCCCAGAGTACATTTAAGATGGGTACACCTAGCTATTCAAGGTGAGAACACTGTAAAATGTGCTTATGGGAGAAATTCAGTAAATTTTAACTTGTGATTACTTCATGCTAGCAAAGTGTTGTTACCCCTTTCTTCTCCCTTCTCCCCCATATTTAGAACCACCTCAGCTTATGAGATGTCACCTTTTCAGCTGTTTATTCATCTGAAATGTCAAAATTACAAATGGCATACAGGAAAAGTCTCTGCTTCACATGTAAAGGTTGATTTTATTTTTTTTTTTTTTGCCTGCTTGGCTGCAGAGTTGTTTTTCTAATTTCTTATTTAATTATGGGTAAATTTGCCAGCAAATATGATATAATCCATTTGTTTTGAAGCACTGTGCCATTCCATGCAATTCAGAGTGTGTCCATTTTCCAGTGTAACTGGCTACTAGAGAAGGGTTAGGCCAGAATTATGAAGTCTGAAGTTCAATGCTGCTTTCAGCAAAGCCTAACTTTAAAATAACTTGCTAATGACTGTAAGTTTTAGTTTAATGTTGATGACAGTAAAATTTGGCATAAACTCCTTTATACCGAGTGAATCACAGAATCATAGAATAGTTAGGGTTGGAAAGGACCTTAAGACCATTCAGTTCCACCCCCCCTGCCATGGGCAGGGACACCTCCCACTAAACCATGAAGCCTGTGCCAGTGAGAGAATAATGAAACTCACTGTTTGTTTGCTGCAAATCTGTAGTAAATTAAGGGAAATGTACAGTCTGATTGATGATATGCTCCACATGCTGCATATGATTAACTTTATCCTATAGGTTCGTAAGGATTATGGTTGGGTTATTAAACTGTTAGGGGTGTGGCTTATTCTGGGAGAGAAGTGCTGGTTGCATCTCCAGCATTAACACTTTGGTTTTGCCTTTTTATTGCTGATTCCTTGATCCCAGAATACAAGAAGTTAAATGACGTGCATGTTTCTCACTGTGTTCCTTTTTAGGGATGCTCTCTGAAGCTCTGATAATCCATGAAAAGGCAAAAATCTTTTATTCCTGACCCTGTGACTAACTAGGCTGCTTTACCCTTTGGCTATGCTGCCTAGTGGAGTGTTAGAGGAACAAGCTGTATGTCAGTCATAGCCCTGGCTGGCCCCATGTACAACCTTGGCATGGTTGGGTGGTGGTAGAGACTGAGTTTAATACATGTGGTGAGA
The DNA here is from genome assembly GCA_024733675.1 of Psilopsiagon aymara. Classification (NCBI taxonomy): domain Eukaryota; kingdom Metazoa; phylum Chordata; class Aves; order Psittaciformes; family Psittacidae; genus Psilopsiagon; species Psilopsiagon aymara. The sequence goes on along the minus strand of JANRGW010030350.1, from coordinate 8,184 downwards.
GGAGGGTCTGCTAACTGTTCAGAAGATGGGCACAGATGGTAAGTCAGGCCTCAAATGTCAAACTTAGCTTAACAGTGCAGGAAAGACATGATGTGGCAAAGACTTAGATCTTCCTGGACTTAGCGAAGTGCTTGGGAATGGATACTGAATTAATTAAGTCTGTGAAGGCGTAAGTAAGTCCCTAAAGGCCTGGATGGTGAGTGCAATGCAATACAAGACATAGGCTTATCCATATGTAGGTACTGAGCAATAGCTAAAGAGGCAACCTGATTCCTAAATCTTCCCCTCCTATGGTTATCCTGCTGATTGAGTAAACCTCTGCCGCAGAGATGAAAGTTCTGTAGCCATTTGCCATTTTATCATTTGGAGACAGTAACTGGCCAGTTGAAGCCATGTTGAACTTTTATTAATTTATATATTTATTTGTACTTTTCCTGCATTCTTTACTGTATGGTTCTTTATTCTTTATAATGTTAATGCAGACTGTAAAGCTAGTGCACATACCTTGCCTTGAAGACTTATTGTCCTGGCGTACACCAATTGTGCCCTTTAGTTGCCTTGCCTTATGGCAAACAGCAACATCTTGGGATGTGCATCATGATCGTTTTTTAGCTGTGTGTTCAGTTTCCTTCATGTGGCTCCCATCAGTAGCAGCTGTTGTAAACAACTTGGATATCTTTGGAGGGACCTGAAGGTGGATTTCAGGCCTCAGTTTTCCCAAAAGCATCTGGTACACACACAGCTAATGTTTGCTGTTGTGTTCTGAAATTTCTTTTCTTGTTTTTGATACTGCAAGTGAGCTTCAGAAGTGTTTTAAAAAGCAGAAACACTTTCCTTTGGTTGAAGAGAGTTGTTAGCCCTGTGACTTAGAATCACAGAATAGTTAGGGTTGGAAAGGACCTTAAGATCATTCAGTTCCAACCCCCCTGCCATGGGCACGGACACCTCCCACTAAACCATGCCACCCAAGGCTCTGTCCAACCAGGCCTTGAACACCTCCAGTGATGGAGCATTCACAACTTCCCTGGGCAATCCATTCCAGTTGCTCCAACCCAGGTGTAGGACCTTCCACTTGGCATGGTTAAACTTCATCAGGTTGGCATCAGCCCACCGCACAAGTGTGTCAAGGTCCCTCTGGATGACACTCCTTCCCTTCAGAGTATCAACCGAATTGCACAGCTTGGTGTCATTGGCAAACTTGCTGTGAGGTGCACTCAATCCCACTGTCAATGTCACTGACAAAGATGTTGAACAAAACTTGACTTCTTGGAGGGCTGTGACATTTCCTACCAACTATGGTCCTGGGTGACTAAGAATGTGCTTCAGTACATAGCGATGTTAGATGGGGTAAATAATGCAAATCAGGTATCAGCTGTGATGTGAATTGCCCATGGGATGGCAGCGGAAGCTCTTGTCCTAGCTTATTCAGCTGTGGAGTCTCCAGTGTTCAGTGGGAGCTCTGAGCTCTTGGGCCAGGTTTTCTCCTGGTTTCTATCAGTGCATTCTTGTTTGCGCTTTTCTTGTACAGGCTGGCTTGGGGTGCCCAGCACTGCTGAGGTGTGTGTGAGGAGGCAGACTGGTGATCTGTTGGGTGATCTAATGAAGAGATCAGTCCTTTTCCTTGCCTCACCTTGTGCTGTGCTCTAGACAAAGCCTTTAACTGACACATCTTCTGACTGTAAAAATAAGAACAGCATTTCCCTTGCTTGCAGACTGATTTATCCTTCTTAAAGGTACTGCTTCCAGAAACATTGGAGTTGGTTGCCCCTTAGGAGAGCTCTAAGGCTTGGTCAGTGCTTTTTGGTTTGTGTAAGAGGAGATGCTCCGGCAGCAGGAGGAAGGCTGACTTGCTTACAGAATTGCTTGTGGTCTAGGCAAGTGCCTGGATCTCATCTGAAGTACAGGACAAAAAAATGTGGCAACTCTCCTCCTTGTGAGGGATTTTTTGCAGATCCCGGGTTGACTTCTACTTGCTGTACCTCCTGGCTGTATTTTAAAAGCAGATTCTGTGTTAAAACTTTCAGTCCCAAAGGATGCTTACTTGCAAGTACTGTGGCTGTGGAAGAAGCAGTAAAAACAGTTACTTCTCCTTCTACTTCTCTCTCTGTACTAAATGTTACAATTACCTGGGATTTTATTATCCTTATATTTGCCCTGTTTTGCCTATATGCTCCCAGTACTGCACAGCTCTCTCAGGAAAGCAGGCACATTTCATATGTGCCTATGTCAGCCTTGATCCTGTTACCTTGCACTGCAAGAATAAACTCGAGTTAACGAGTTTCTAGGTACACAGATGGCTTATTGTGCTGCCTGCTGAGACTGTGCTGGGGATCACACAGTAAAGTTTTAGATGGGTGCACTGATTCTGGTGAGGGCATTGGTCTGATCGTTTAGCAAAAAAGGGGCAATATTATTCTGTTGCGTAAGTGTAAACCCAGCACATTTTTCCTGTGGGAATGCAGATGCCTGCGTAGTGTCTTATGTATGATAGTATGGGTTTTTTTAAGTTGCCTTTCACAAACAAACTAGAAATAATCCACAGATGTCTGTTGATCACAGCTTGAAAACTGCTGGTCTTCAGCTGTCCTGAAGTTGAATTCCTTTGAAAAAGTCTTGCTGTCTTTGTCTGCTTCTCTAAGTCTGATACCTGGTATAACAGCCCCTTCCCTGTACCTGAGATTGACCTGCGCTATGAGTAGGAAAGGAGTTGCCTTTCCTCCTTGAGTTTAGATTTGTCTTTATAATCTGTATCATCAGTTTCTGGTGGTAGTATTGCAGGTCATCAGGGTGGAGATTTACATGCATAAGCAATGGGGAGAAATTTAATTAAATTGTTGTAATTGGGGTTTGTCTGTGCAAGGCAATCCTGGCTCTTCATCTCAGGGTCTAAACCTTTAAACTTGGCAAAATTCTGTGTGAGAGCACAGCAAAGAGTGAGCTGCGTGTTCGACAGCAGTACTCTGCAAGTTGACAGCACTTCTGGGATTTCTCCATGTGTCTCTAATGATCTATTCCTCTGGGACATGCCCCTACCACAGCCCTCTCTATGCCCAGACAGTACGTCCTTTCATGAAGAAGTGCAGTCATATTACTGACTTCAAATTGGCCAGGGGATTTATTTGTAGTGAGGCTTGGCCAAGCTAATTTCTCTCTGTAGCTACACTACAAGTGAGCCACACAGAGCTGGAACAGGGAAGGTGTAAGCGAATACCAGTGTCTACATTGCCAGCAGACAGTGGAGGTGAGAGCTGCCCTTTTCTGTTGCAGGGCAGGTTATGCAGAGGGCCAGTAGTTCTTCAGCCAAATGCTGGATGTTCTCCACTTTGTTTTGGCATCTTTCATGATTAAACATTTCCATAGGGTGGTGCAAAAAAAATAAAATCCTTTGCACTGGGCTTGGCCTGCATGCCCCAGGAGCGCGAAGAAAAAGTTCCAGCCTCTTGGAAGTTGATGGGATCCTTCTCATAATTGCAGGTATTGTTGCTGGGAGACTCTTTGATGAGACTGCTGTACTTGGGCAGTCCTGAACTTGGGATGGTGGCTGAGTCCAGAATTTCTTCCTGCCTGTAATGCCCGCTTTCTAAGCCTTTGTGGGCAAAACCAGATTTTCGCTTCTGGTGGAATGGACATGTATACGTGGGGCGTACGTATGCCCCAGCTTTCTCTAACTCTGCAGCTGTTGATCCAGGGACCATTCTCGAGGAGTTGGATGCTACGGTTGCAGAAAGGCATGAGGACCTCCAGTACGCTGTGCAGACTTAGTACAAAGCACTGTAACATGACTACTGTCCAAAAGCCTACAGAGGTGGAATTTAGCAAGCTGTTGCTCAGCAAGTATGTACCTGAATCCTCAAAGTCTTCAAGACCAGCTGAACTGGAGGATAGCTCCTAGCATTTGTGCCACATTTTTTCAGAAATTGCTGCACATACATGAAATGTTTTACAGTTGAGGTTTTCTATGTGATGTCTCTGTGCACCTGAGTATGTAGGCAAATTGCAACTTCCTGGAGACTATGTCTGGAAGGCTTGGTGCTGTTGTCCATTTGACAGTCCTATTCAGCCTGTAGCAACAGCAAAGGAATTTCTGGTCCACTGGAGAGCTGAGGTGTCTGGATGGAAATCAGCCCTAAATGCAGATCTGACTTCAAGGAGATAACTTGGGATGGCAGTTCTATTGCCTGATCTGTGCAGGGGTTTCTTGAAAAGCTGCCAACAAAAAGTAGTAACTGTTGGTGTAGAGTAGCCCTGGTTTGTTTAAACCAGGCTAGAGGGTGACCATGTGATGTGATGTATGTCCTTGCATTCAGGGCATTGGGGACTTCTTGTCATGGTTGCCTGATGGCTTTCTCATTCATTCTTGCTCAGGTCCATTCCTTGCCTCCCAACTGGCTGTTGGTTTGAAGCCTGCATGTCACTCGCAGAAAGTCTGCAGGATGCTGACAGCACTTATCACAGCAAGTGCAACCTGCCAGTCCTGCTTTATGTGCTAGTGGGAGCTCCCAGCAGTTTGGTTCCATTGAGTTTATACCTGTGCTTCCAAGTCAGGAGAAAGTCTGACTTGAAAATGAATGTTGCCCAGGGACTTACTGATGTGTGACACTGATGTGTCTTTGTTACTTAATGCTGCACTTGCGTAGCAGCTTGAAGGGGAAGCTTACACTTGGGGAAAGATAAATGACAACTGTAAACTATTGAGTTTCTTCATGTTTCTTCAAACGTGAGAAGGTTTTTTAGCTGTAATCCGAAGGTCACTGCAGGTGAAAGAAATCTCTGTTTTCAGTGGTTTGCATGAAGCTGTGTGTAGATGTTGAAAGTTCCAGAGAGACTGATGTGAAAATATGACATACTAATGATTTGCAGTGACTACTTTACTTTGAGCATCTCCTGCTCTTCTGAACATACCTATTTTTCAATTTCCAGAGGCAAAATCTTTCAGAATGGCAAAGCGTCCTTAGCAACTTTGCTTGTAGGAAGAACAGTTCATGATCTGCTCTTACATTTCTCTTGCAGTTCTTCCCTACTTTGAAGCAGACCTCCAAAAGCTAAATTTGGGTTTCATTTTGGAGACCACTATTACTAGCATTGCTCCTTTGTCTTGGTCTGGTTTGACATGCAAACCCCCGTGTTCGTATATTATATTTCCTGTGGCCTAAAAGGAAAGATGGCTGAAAGCCTTTGGGAAGAATGTCTCTATTGTGGTGTATCAGCAAAATTTTCACAAGAAAGAATCAATTATTGTGCGAAATTATTGTGTATTGTTCCTTTTCTCCAGAATTAGCTTGGTGTGTTTCTTATTGCTCCTTGAACTCCTAATTAGTGATATGATTTGAAATATTCTGTTTCCATTTCCTATTTTCTTATATTATTTCTGTTAGCCTTCATTGGGCAAGTGAAGAAAAATCACTTTTATTTGTAGCCATTTAATTGTACAATATATGGATTACAATAAAAAGTGTTTGTGTGTTAAAATGACTTTGATTAAATCTTGCAGGGTATGATTAGAATTAAAATCCATCCATAACAGAAGTCATAGTTCACATTACAAGTCAAGGGTTCCTAAAAATTTCTTGTCTGGAAAGGTACATTCTTAAACACTTGGAATGATGGAGAATACCTGTCTCAACCACATAATACTGAAATAAGTACTCAAATTTTCTTTTCCTGCTTCAAAAGAGAAGTCTCCTGATCCATACTACAGTATATGAGCAAAAAAGAGATCTTGGTTTGAAGTAGTAACACAAGCTTTTGACTGTTAATGTAAGCTGAGCAAAGAGGTAAGGTTCAGGGAAAGGCAGAGAAGGTAAAGGAATATGTAGAGAGCAATTAGGTTTTCTTTCCTGGCATGCTGCAAAACCTACTTTCACATTCTGAGAATCTCATCATTGTATATATAAAACTAAAAAGTGCAAGATACAGCTCTGGTGGTGGGGGGCTGGGAGACAGGCTCTGCGTGCTTACTGATACACATAGAGAGGGCATGGTTGGGCACCATTTTAACGGTTTTTTTGGGAAAAAAATATAACTAGAAAGTAAGACACTGTGTGGAAGGACTTGGGTCTGCTTTTCTCTCCAATACTGGGCATGTAGTGCTGGGCCATGACCTGAGTCGTCTTACTGGAAGTGAGGCAGGCTGTGGGAGCCTTTCACTCATTTTTCTGCAAGCTTGATACAGATGTTCCTATTTTGGAGAACCCTCAATAATGCAGTATGAGCCATATTCAATGTCCCCATTTAAAAATAAGTGGTACTGAACACCTAAATCTGAACAGATTCTGCCCTTTAAAACCTATCTATTTTTTGTTACCAGAGCCAAGAATATTTCTAAATACCAGTGTTCCTTCCCAGTGTCTTACACACTTCCCTTAATCTTGAACAGCTGCATTAGCTGGTGTTTCAATTAGCACTTGTGGGAACAAGCTATCCCTTCAGAAATTACAGAGCTGTTGCAGTTAGTTTCTCGTTTGAGCAAGTCTTATCTCAGCGGCTAGTCACAGCTCTGATCCTGTGTGTATGAGATTCCCTGGGCTTTCTCTAGGAAAGCTGTTCCCTTGAAGCCAAGTCTGCTTGGAAATATTCACAAGATGAAGATGGTTTCTTGTTTTGTTTAAAGCTTTGTCTGGAGCAGAGCAACCACAGGGAGAAGACAAAGAGAGGACTTGGGATGGAGATGGCAGGAACCTCCCTTGCAGTCCAAGAGAACTCCCCTTATATGAGTGCCACAGAAGTGGATAAGCATGGATTTTTATTTTTTTTTTTTTTAATTTTTTTTAATATATTGGCATGGCTTTTCTCGGTGAAGTTGATTAAGCTGTTGTGTCTGTGTGCACTAGCTTAAGCACATTCCTGTCATAGTACTATTCGAGACAACCTGAGGATCTCGGGGAGTGAGAGGCAGAAAAGCGAGAGATTCTTGAGGCAGTGTGAAGAGAGGAGAGATCTTGGGGTATGCAAATGTACACACATACATCTGTGAATCATTCTCTGACTTGGGCTTGGAAGACCACTACAGGTTTTAAAATTGCTGCTGCCAGCAAAATCCATTATCCATGATTGGATGAAGGGCATGCTAAAGGGCACTGTGAAAGAGTTGGGGATGTATTTGTTGCATTCCTGTACTGTGAGGTTCTGCTCTTGTACAGCTGAACAGCCTGGAGAGTGTTGCTTCTCTTGTTACTGGCTGCACACCCCCAGGCAGCTCCCTGCCACTGATATGGGCTCAGACTACCTCTCTGCCAGGGGCTGACATCTTGGGGACCAAGTTAAGAGAACTGAGAGGAAAAAAAACCAAACAAACCAAACAACCATCTTCCAAATTCCTGAAGTCTGTCCTTTACTAAGGAATTAAGGAAAACCCTAGAACAGATGCCAAGTCCGTATAATGCCAGGAAGTCTTACACATACATTAAGATTTTAGCAAATTTTTAAAATGCTTAAACAGTTCTTTGACCTTGTATCTGAATGTTCAGGCCTTACTGATAAAGTGTGTGAGCATAATTGCACTAAAATAAGTGGTGGTAAGGAAGGTTTAAATCTGTACACAGTCCTTGAACTGCACTGTTGTGGGAATCTCATGATGCCTTGTCCTCTGATCCCATTGATACCTGTTGAGATTTGAGGTATCAGGTTTTGGGTTAATAGATGAAAAGTAGGGCTGCCAGTCCAGGGAGCGGCAGAAATATCTGCAAAGCAACACAATAGTGTTTCTAATGACAAGAAAATCATTTATTAACTGAGTCTCCTCCATGCTGGGTGAACAAGATTGGGGAAACCAGGATATATTGCCCAAATGGGAGCTGAACAACACTTTACTCATGCATCAAGCCATGCTCAAGGCAGTAAAAGCCAGCTGCTTTGGAGTGGATAGTGTGCTGTGTTCCTCAGGGGGAATATCACAGAATCATAGAATCACAGAAAAGTTACGGTTGGAAAGGACCTGAAGATCATCCAGTTCCAACCTCCCCTGCCGTGGGCAGGGACACCTCACATTAAACCATGCCACTCAAGGCTCTGTCCAACCCGGTCTTGAGCACCGCCAGAGATGGAGCATTCACAACTTCCCTGGGAAACCCATTCCACTGCCTCACCACCCTTACAGTAAAGAATTTCTTTCTCATATCCAATCTAAACTTCCCCTGTTTAAGTTTGAACCCATTACTCCTTGTCCTATCACTACAGTCCCTAATG
>JANRGW010030349.1:0-20653 GCA_024733675.1 Psilopsiagon aymara | reverse complement strand
CCAATAATAATAATGATAAGGGAAATAACAAGGGAAGAGAATACAACCGCTCACCACCCACCAACCGATACCCAGCCTGACCAAGCACTGATCTCGCCCTTCCAGGTAACTGCCATTTATATAGTGGGTATGACGTGCTGTGCTCTTTGGTCAGTTTGGGTCAGGTGTGCTGTCTCTGCTTCCTCCCAGCTTCCACTCCCTCCCTGCAGAGCATGAGGCTCAGAAAGTCCTTGGTCAGAGTGAACATTACTGAGCAGCAACTGAAACCATCGGTGATATCAGTGCTGTTCCCAGGCTGAAAGTCAAAACCACAGCACTGCATCAGCTACTGAGAAGGAGAAAAATGACTGCTACTGCTGAACCCAGGACAGGAATGCATAGAGAAAGCAAGTGTGGTCTTCCACTGAATCAAACCCTGTATCCTAACTTGGGATCATTGGATACTGAACTTTTCAGAACTGTAAAAGACAAAAGTTACAACTGCCAAAGTCGCATTTCCCAATGTGTATTCATTCCTATTTTTAAGCCTATTCAATAGATAAGAGTAAAGATAATCACTTAGTGGTATCTTCGTGGTATTTAGACAGTTTAAAGAATCTTAACCTTAACCCTTAAGACTTATTATGACCTTAGAAGTCCACTGTCTCCTGGTAGATTGATAATCATTAGTTCAAGAAGCAGAGTCACAGACTGTGTGATGGGGACAAATGTAAAGATTTCCCCACTCAGTCTTAAATAGGAGAGAGCAAAGAGGAACTGATTTATTCAGAGCCCTCTATATCACATCAGAGAAGGAGGAGAGGGGTTTTGTGGAAGCAAAGGCATTAGCAGGGGGAGACACTTAGCATCTGGACTGGAACCTGACAGCAAGTTTAGCAGCTGTTTTTACCAAATGGGACCAAATCTCTCCCAAAACAAATGAGCCTTGGCATGTACAATGCTAAGTCTCAAAGGGAAAAACAAAGATAGATAGGTGAGATCTAAAACTGGCCTGCTCTCACCATCAGTGATACTGCAGGGAATTATGCAGTTGTTAGGGGGTTAATCCGGGTACTGAGTGTCCACTTGGGAGCCTTCCTGCTCCTCTGTGGTGGATACAGAAAACGTTTCCATTTGCTCTCCTCAAGTATGGTATAGCACAGCAAGGGACCAGTAATGGCTCTCAGCAGGAAACAGCTGTGTTCATCTATTGCTTTGTGCATGAAAAATGTCACCTAAAATAGGGAGAAGAAACCAAATCCCTCCTCACTGCAAAGCCTTTGTGATCCCCAATGTTTAGTAACTGTACAGAAACTTTTCTGGCTCCAGTGGGGAAGACTGAGGCTGTAAAGAGGAGAGAAGGAGCAGCAGAAAGCCAAACAAAGGGAGACTGTACTTATCAGTGGCTGTAGGTATCATTTAGAAATGCCATCACCACACTCTCATTCCATCATCTGCCACAAAAGCCAAAGAAAGTCCCTAAACATCATTTTGTGTTCCTGTCCAATACCAGAGATGTTAAATGATGCCTCAGAACTGTGCCTGGGATGCTCTGGGGGTAGGAAGCAGCATCAACAACAACCTCTGCCATGGCACTTGAGATGGCTAAGGCATGACTACATACAACTGTGTTAAACTACATAGCCCTTATCTGCTATCCATTTCTTAGGCCAACACTGCCTAAGCAGTGCCTCTGTGACTTCTCCAAGACTACAATGTGGTTCCTGACCCTGTCCAGGAGACCTAACAACTTGGTTTTGGCCTTGCTTCCTTTGGAAGTGAATAGCTCAGGGATATGGAAGAATGGAGGGACTGAAGGCGGGTAGCAATTACCTATTTTATTCGCACAGGCACAGTTTTGTGGAGCTGTCCTCTCCAAAGTTGCCCTCATAAAGCCAAAACTGCTTCCCAGCACTCCATGCATCTTTCCTCTCACACCAAGAGCTGTAGCACAGAAGGGATGTTTTTATGGTTGCATCCATCATTTTGGGCAGCTCAGGCACTAGATGTGACACACATTGGACTGGGCTGGGACAAAGAAGGGCCGGCTATGACAGGATCATTCCCTCCAGTCTTCTGAGCCAGCCTCAGGAAAACACTTAAGCACAGGACTTCCTAAAACCTGAGGCTGCTTTTCAGTTCAAAATGTGCACTATCCTTTTGGTCCTTTTGTTCTAGTTTTGCTACATCATTATTGTCATCATTGTTGTCCTCATCTTCTTCATCTGCTTCCTTGTATACTTATTTTGTTGTTATTTTTGCTGTTATTATTGATGCTGTTGTTACTATTGTTGTTGCTTGATTTATCTTCTCTTACTCATTAAGAACAGTTGTACTTAGTAACTGCTGCAGGGAGAAGTTCAGAAACCGGTAACAAAATCAGATGGGAAACGGGAAGAAGAGCAGGGAAGGTGACAGAGTGAATGAAGAAGGAGGAGGGAATAAACAGTCTACCTTTTTCTTCATTTTTCCTTCCTTTCATTACTTTAAGTTTTATATAATGCTTTCCTATCCCCTGTCTCCTCTTTTCTCCATCCCTCTCTCACGTCACTTGAAGTACATCCTGCCAGAGGATGTGTTGACAGCAGCAGGGCCCACCAGCCTTTCTCCCACTAAGGCTTTGCTTGCACAGGGGCTGTCCGCCTCCAACACATCTTTCCGCATCACTGCCACCTCCTTACTTTATGTGCCCTTGTCACCAGCAGATTAATGAAAGCTGGGAGGACAGAGGGGGTCATGGCACACTGAACTGTGACAGGATCCCACCACCACCCACCCTTCCAGCACAGCGATGATTTCTGGCTCAATCTTCCACCCTGACAAGATGCACAATAAATGGTGAGGACTGATGATAAAAAGGATCCTGTTCATTAAACAAAGGGCTACCATAGTCTGTATCCACAAGATGGACTCATGTCCCTAGGTTTTCCCCCACAGTGGAGCTGTGGTAATGAGAAAGCTGGATAGGATTTGGGCTTTCTGCATCTAATTGTTTAGGTTAGCACAGCCTGGCTTTGTTTTGCAGCTCCCTCTGACATACTCTGAGCAAATACATCTTCATTTCTAGTTAGACTCGTGTTATACATTTCCTGGCACACAGGCATCTTGCGCCATTTGAGATGCTCTAGGTTAGCATACGTGACACAGCCTCTGGGACTCCCAAATCCTTCAGAAATTGTACTGAGGCCAGGTACAAAATGGGATGTCTAAAGTGATACCCAGCACCTATCTATAGACAATTCAGGGACCTAGGGTCTCCCATGCTTATCAGGGACATAGGAATTTTTCCCTATGCTAGGAATTGTCCTACCATTTGATCTGCATAATATTGCTTCAGATTTCATAGTGCCAGACCTCAGAACAGCATGACAGCCTTCTTCACTGAAGACGTGCCACCATCATGGCTTTCTTCAAGGCCTTCTGGCAATGGGCAAATAAAACCATTAGGGAACAAGAAGTTACTCTGAATAACTGAGGTCCTTACTGACATGCAAATCAATACAATAATATCTGATGAAGTTACAACACTCATCCAGGATCTCTACCCTCAGTTCTTTGGTGTCATCTACACCTCTTCATGGCATTTTTAGACTCAACCAAAATTTAGGCAGAAAAACCAATCTAAATGGTGACTTAGTGGAAAAGTGGAGAAAAAAGCTTGACATTTGGGGATACTTTTGAGTCAAATGATGCATGTTTGACTTCCCCTTGAAAATCTGAAGTTTGTTATCCCTGTCCCAACATTTCCTGTCTAGAAGCTCGAGAACAAATTTGGATGTCTTGCACCAAAGGAGCAGGTAGATTCTGGAAAGGACACTGAAGTGAATGAGGTGCTTCTGACACCCAGCCCAGTGTCCAAGATGGAATTTTTGCTGGAAACATAAACAGTAGAGGGACTGATGAATGAGGAATTGCGAGAGAAATTAGAAGGAGGAAAAAGAATAATCACTGAAGACATTTCCAAGATATGCTTTGTTAGGAGGGAGAGTGGATAATAATAATAATATCCACACTCCCTCCTAAGAGAAGCACATCTTGGAAATGTCTTCAGGGATTGTATTTTTCCTCCTTGCATTATTATGATTATTATGCTTATTATTATTCTATGAGAGTATACATTGTGAACCTTTAGCTTTGCACCAAGCGAGGAGGCAGTTGTCCAGAGCACCAGACAGTTGTAACCCTGGTGCCTGCTTGGCCAAGCTGAGAGATGTCACACTGCTGACCCTGGAACCAGAGCAGGCACCACCATTCCCAATACTCCTGTTTTCCATTGGCAACAGAAGCAGCAATCCTGACTCTCCGACCCTCTCAAACCTGGCTCTGAATCCCTCATTTTCTCCCTTGTCCCTCTGGCAGGAATAACTTGGCTGATGCCAAGTTATCCCAAGCTCTTTGTAAGGAAGGGAAAGATTCCTGGTGACTCAGACGTTTGGAGGGCACATCCAAGGTGACAGATACAAGAGGGAAGTTGAAAGAGAGAAACAATTTGCCCAGCAGAGCATCAAAGGCAAATATTCCTTTGCTACTCTCTTTGATTCCACACCTTCTCCAGAAGTTCCTTATTGTCATTTACATCCCTTTATTTTGTTAATCCACAGGTGAGATTGGGATGGGTTAGCACAGAATTGCAAATATATTAGTGGGGTATTTTCTGTGAAGACAAATAGACTTTAAAACGCCTTCATGTCTAATGCCAGAATGCTGTGCTTAATTAAGCAGCTATAGGAGCCACTTACAAATGCGATTTCTGGATTGATTATCTATAACTCTCCCTGCAGCTCCTATTAGCAGCCTCTTATGGGTATGATTATTTCCTAGAAGTGTCTTATCCAGGAAAATGGGGTGGCTGCATTTACCAGGCATCTTATTCCAAAAGATCAACCCAAAAATATTGACTAATCATCAACAAGCATTGATAGGGGCAGAGGAGGAGGTATAAATCTCCTTGAGGGCTTGGGAGGGAGAGAGGGTAACAGTGATGAATCTGCAGATTAAAAGGCTGCTGCATTACCATCACAAAAGGGTATAGTGTGTTCGTGCGCATGAGGCCAAATCCAAAGCTTGTTCTGTGATTTTGTGTAGAAGGCTTGATAAAAAGCTGTTCCAAAGTAAAAGACTGAGATTTGGGTGCCCTGTTGAAATGGTCAGTACCATTCATGTGTCCAAACAGGAGGCTGAAGCAAAGGGAACTTGCAGAGGGAGGACAGGCTGGTTGTAAAACATTGCCCAGGAGCAGAAGTGATAAATGCTCCATCCCTGGCAGTGTTCAAGGCCAGGTCAGACAGAGCCTTTCGTAACATGGTCTAGTGTGAGGTGTCCCTGCCCGTAGCAGAGGGTTGGACCTGGATGATCTTATGGTCCTTTCCAGTCCAAATCATTCTGTGATTCTATGATTCTTTCAGAACGACATGCAACATCCATCCTTTAGTGTAACTTTGCATGGAGTTCTATGGAGCTCTTCTGCTACAAACCTCCTGTTTTCTGCTCTTTAAATAATGAAGGTTTATAGCCCCTCTGTGAAGAGGGGCAAGCCAGTAACAGAGCTTGCTCTTGTTGTGCCAACTCTTCACTCACCTGCATTGCACAGCCACATGGGGCTACTGAGCAAGACAGAGCTGTTCGTGAGGGGTGTTGCAAAGATGAGGGGCAGCATGAAGTTATATGACAAAGGCAGACCAGCAGCATTAAGAGAAACTTCACAGCAGTGTGGCGTTTGGGTTTCTCTACCACTTCAGGATCCCATGGGATAGCCCAAACTGGATTGTTAAAGTATGCAGGCAAGAAATTGTGGCTTTACATCCATGCAACCCTTCTAAATACAGGTTGGCCGATATCTCTAGCAGTGAAAATACAAAGAACAAGCCTTCAAACCTCCAAAGTCAGTTTCTGGGGTGGGGAAAGACGTGTATCCTACTCTGGGAGGAACAGCCTTGTTCCCACATGAGTACCTGCAGCAAAAGCATCATCTCTTAGCAGAAGGATGATGCCAAACCTCTCCCTTGGTTTCTTCCTATATGCAGAGCAGGGAGGACCAGAGAGCTGTGGGGGGGGTGAGATCTGCCACTTCCCAACTCTGTGAGTGCCCTGGGGAGGAATAAGAAACAGCAGAACACACACAGACACACACAGAAGGAGAAGAAATGAGGGGAGGGTGGGAAGAAAAAGAAGAAATATATCAATAATTTAAGAGACAAAGCTTCTGCCACAAAACCCAATCTATTTCAGATGCCTGGAGCGGGTTTTGGACACCTTGATTAATCATAACTCGCTACATATTATTTCCCTATAAACAAACTACAATGTTATTCATATAAACAGCTTTATCTTGACAGCTGCAAAATGCCAGGATTTAATGTCGAATGAACAGAGCCTCACCATATGGTACCACTCCGGGCCTGAGATGTTATAATCCACAGCATATTGCCTTCCGGAAACAACGATTACAAGGAAGGCCTCTCCCCCCTCTCCTTTTAATTGCATTTGTTGCCTCTAGTTCACATTATCTTCTCTTTTTCATGACAGCTTAGAACAAACCAGTCACTCAGGGGGGGCTTGGGTTGGGTTGTTTCCTTCTCTCAGTTTCTGTCCTTGACAGAGGGGTTTGACAAGGCAACAAGGGTTTGGGTAGCTCTTCACAGGGCTCAGGGTTGCAATACCCATTTATCCTAGATGATCTTATCACCTAGCCCACTAACCTGGCAGATCAGAAAGGGCTTCGTGATTATGCCTACATTAAGTAGAATTGCCAGATGGTTTATGCTGTGTAGACTTCTAATTTCTTACATGCTAATCCCCTTTCCTTTGATATAATAACCTAGGATGACAGTATTAACTTTTGATTCATTTTTTTTTCTGCTTTCTATCTGAAACTAGAGGACCTGAATCAAGTTCTCCACTGTTTGTGTTTTTCCTGTAAGGAGATGTGAAGTGGATGTGAACACAAGGCAGCTAGGAGGTAATTCATGGGTGCAAAAGGATGAAGGCTGCGATGCTCTAATGAGAGCTCAGTTCTTCGCTCGGATCAGCAGAGGAGAAACTGAATGTTTTACATGTGTCCCTGCAGTGGTAAAACCTGTGCCAGGCCCAGACTTTCGCTCTCTCCCAAGACCTAGCCCCATTAGTGGAGTGTGTAGAAAATGCAGCAGCGCTGCTCTCTGGTCTTGGAGAGGAATTAGAAGATATGGGCACCATCTGGTGTGCAGGTGGGCGACAAGCCAGGGAAATCCACTATATCCTTCATCTTCATCAGGTAAGACAGGTCTGGAATTGTAAGTCCACCCTGGCTCTGAAGCAGTACCCAGGAAACACACAGCTATACTAAAGTGACCCAGGCTAAGTGGAAACCAGCCAGGTAAAAGCACTTTCCATGCCAGATCTCTAGCATGCCTCTGACATAGAACCATAGAATAAAGGCTGGAAAAGACCTTTAAGATCATCGAGTCCAACTTTACACGTAATGCTTCCAAGTCCCACTAAACCATGTCCCATACATCTCTGCCTGTACACCAGTGTCTTCCCTCCCTGGGTTTTGAGAAGGTTGCAGGTGTCCATCCTTTGTGACCAAGGAGGGAAGTTTCCTGTAGTTGTGAGGGTTTTTTTTTGCAAAGGTTTTATTTATTTGGATGTGTGACTGTCATTTGCAGCTGCTGGAAAGGAAGGAAGTTTTTACAACTAAGCTATTACAACTCCTCTGGGCTCTCTGAAGATTTGGATGTGGTTTCTAGTTTTGCTGCAGAATTCCTATGTGACCCAACTCTTGCAATTTTTATAAGTTTCAGGCTTTTTTCCCATATGAAAAAGGAAAATAAACACAATACTTGTTTTTCTCTCTGCTCCATTGTTCTTCATGTGTTACCTCTGCTGGTTCCTGCCTCTTGCTCTGGCCATGGCAATGTTATATACCTTTGGGGTTGCTATAACTTTAGTTTTAGGTCCCTTTCTCTCACAGTGATGCCCACCTTGCAATGGCTTTTTATGCTATAAAGGTAGGAATCTGCATGGTCATTGGAGGTAGGGTGGGAAAGTCATTTGGTTAAATCACAACAGAAAGATTAGCCTTGATATTAGGAAATGCTAAGCATAAGTAGAAATGAAAAGGGTCATTCTTACCCTTTCAGCAATCCTTGTCGCTGCTTTGACAGGGAACAAACCACTGCCCACAGCAGTATATAGACCATCCTGGTCCTGGCAACTGAGGAAGTGATGGTGGATTAGGGATAGTCAATAGTTCCAGCACAGAGCCACCTTGCCCATGAAATAAAGCTGGATGCTGGCAACAGATGCAGAATGCTCAGAATGCAAGGAACCATTAAGAACAGGGTTGGGCAGGCACCCACAAGGTCATCTAGACCTCTCTTGACTTGAGACATGCTCTTAAGCATTCTTAGTTCAGCTTTATCCCAGACCTTTAGTGAGTATGGGGCTTCATCCTGCTCCGGCACCATGAAGACCTTGTCTTTAACTAATGTTTCCTCACAAGCTAAACCCCCCCGGTTGCAATGTAACCCTAGACTTTGCTCTTTCATCCCCAGGCTCCATGAAAAGGGTCCTTCCTATGAAGGTGCCTGAGAGCAGACTGATACCTGGCACATTCTGTAAGCCACTTCAATGTCACGAGTCAAATGATGGAAAGGCAGATGGTAATACTTTGGGCTAAATAATTCGCATTAAAATACCTGTTTGTAATACCTTTTATGACATAAATCCATAAATCAATGCTAAAAGGAGAAAAAAAGGTTTAATTGCCCACTTGCCCAAGTGAAATAGCCATGGGATTCATCTTCCCCACTTCAGATGCCTAACGAGAGTATCCACAACCCAAATACACGTCCTTTATGCAAAGCAATTGCTGCACAGCTAGTATTGGGAGCACGGCACACAGCTAATACTGGGAACTGGAAAATCACAGGGACCATTTTCCTGACTAAGAGGCAATGATGACTTGCTATCCTCCTTCCCTCTAGATGCATTGCAACAGCTTTATCTGTGCCCAGCGTGTGAGCTGCTGCAGTGGGAGCAGTTGTGGCAGCTCATAATGTAGTATCTAATCTGCACCACTGATGAGAAATACCTCCTACAAGATCAGTGAGGTACCTCCAGGTCCTGGCCCTACAATTTGCCAATGCCTGCCCTGCCAAGGGAGCAGTAAAAAGCCACAAATGGACAAGTAAAAGTACAGGACCAACCAGAGAAAACACTTCAAGAGTGAAACATAGCAGGTTTGTGAGAGCTGTCACAAGATTCAAAACAGCCAATTCTGCAGGCTGCAGCCATGAAATCCATGCTGGGATACAACCAAAACATCAAATTTATGGATAAACATTTCACTGAATTTGTGGTTCATCTGCAGGATGGTGCATTAGCAACCTGGCTGGACCTTTGTCCAGTGCTGACATTAAAAGCCTTCAAGCACTACAAGAGCTTCACCACAGAAGAGAGAAGTGCTGCTTTTCTCTCAACACTCTTTAAAACACTGAACAAAGCAGTTCTGCTTGGCTAAAATCTCCTTACATCACTGCAGTGTTCCTTCCTTTCTCATCTCTTTTGATCCAGTTTATAGGGAGTAATTAAAATACACAGCCAAAACATGAAATAGTTGGGGCAGGATGACATTCTTGCCATTAGCAGCAAGGGGTGAAAGGCAGTGAGTAATATTGATAGGGCAGATGGGGGACAGCAATGAGTACGGAACCCAGTCACATCCTGATGGATTGCAGCTTGATATCTCTAGGCCATCTGGAGCTGGTCTTCTCCTGACATGTTGCAGGATCCCGGGGCCAGAAGGGGAAGGAAAGCTCATCTCTGAGAGGCAGTTAAATGAATCCAGGTTTGGTTGAAGTGGTATTGGCATGCAGTGATACCCAGACAAACACAGGCAGTCAAAAGTGCTCTGAGTATGGCTATGAATAGCAGACAACCATTCCCACTGCAGTGCAGGGAGGCTGCTCTGGGTAGGAATAGTAACTAGAGCTCATTTCCAGATGAATCTGGAAAGAATTCCCCCCTATGGACAGAATTGCAGGCTAATTGCATGGTAGCCACATGTGCTAGAGCACAGATCTGAGTACTCGCTAGTCGCCACAGACAATTACACCCCCTTGACCAAATGCTTGGTAATCCTTGCAGTTCACTCCTTAACCATTCCAACCTACCCAACTCTGGGTGGGCTCCCAAAAATACTTGGCTTGAAAAGGTGCTGAGTGCCCAAACACCAATGACAGTCAATGGGACTGTAGCTCAGCCCCAGGAGAAGGGAAGACTTGATTGTTGCTGCTGATAGCAGGGGGCTGGAACTAGATGATCTTAAGGTCCTTTCCTACCCTAACTGATTCTAGGTGCTGCCTGAGGAGCTTCCATTTTGTTCATCAGTCCTGGTTTAACTGACAAATGACTCTTAACAGAGCTAACACTTGCCCAGTTACTTGGACTTACCTTTGTAAGCAGTGGGAGAAAGGAGTACTTCTAGATACCTTTCACCTCATCCTGCAGTTGACTGCCTGAAGAAGAAATGATGAATAGTGCCTTACATACTGGAAAGAGGTCTGGGGATGACTGGTTCAGACACAAGTTCAGCTTTGTGGCCAAATGATGTCTAAGGTCAGACACAATGAATTCCAGCTGCAATAACCATGCTGGGCTACATCCATCCACGGCTACACTCAAAACCAGAGTGCTGCCTCGCAGTGCCAGACAGGTTATGGATAATTGTCCAGGACTCTTTTCAACAGATTTGCTGCTCTTTTCTCTCTTCTTGGCAATAGACAAAGTTGTTATCTTAAGCATAACACATTTGCACACAAATGGAGGTCCATGTTATGAGCAACAAATCATGTCCTGGCTTAACAAGAGTAAATATACACACACCTTGTAACAGTTGTCCCTGGGGTATCCACAAATCAACAGCTTGCCAGCTATGTAAAAGTGTCTGTATTTGAGCATACTGTGGGAAAAATACTGCCTGTGACCCACATGTAGGTAATTCTTGTTCAGCAGCATGAAATAATGTTCCATAAAGTTCACCAGCCCCCCCAATTCACTTGTGTTCAAGCAATATACTTCACCTTTATTGAGAATGCAATAGAACAGCAGCATAGAACCTGTTCAACCTTAATTAAAATGGGAAAAATAATTTTTCTTTGCAATGTATAAACTCTAAAGGTTGGCTCCACCAAAGCTATAAACGGTACAAAATATTTTGTATCTCTGTGTGTATATTTAATGGAATCGTTATTATAACCAATTACTTCACGAATCTTTTAATATTTCATGAAACAGGTAAACTGTTCCTACATTTTATGCATAATATAGCATTAATTCTACATCAATTCAGCCTGCACACACGCCTTCAGATTTGCTGTCATTTTCATAGTCTTGAATTTACACAGTAAGCTTTGCTAATTAATTTTTATCTGGAGCCCTATAAAGCAATGCCATTTCCCCACTCCTCCAAGGATGCTCTGTGTAGTCATCCCCTCCCAGGGAATGATTTAATAAGAGAGAGGACTTTTTCCAGGGAAGTTAATGGGGTTCATAAATTCAAAGCTAGTAGTCTTCCTTATGGCTTGGGTGACTTAAACAATGCAAAGCATGTTCTCTGGCCTTGACTTAATACAAAGGGTGAACATTCCTGTAAAGAGCTTCTTCTGAAGAACAAAGTCTCATCTGATTTCAAACTCACCATTGCAGGAATTTTCTTCCCGGTGTTTAGTAAAGCATTAAAAGTAATATCAGTCCAGGCAGAGAGGTAAAAAAACCAATCCCTCAGCTTCTTTGAATCTTTGTATTGCATTTGGAAACCTTAAAGCAATGCAGACTCTCAAGGTTGTATACTTGAAAGAAGTTCCTTGTGTGTTAAGCTTGAAGAGGTCAGCGTTGTAAGCCTGTAGCCTTCAGATTCAAAATCATTATAAAATGCAGAGGGGGAAAAGTTGCTTCAGCCACCAGAAGAGTTCCTATTATTCTCTTCATAACCAGCTATAATACTGTTACGCATTCGCCTTAGACTTTAATGCAAGCTCTTGAAAGTAATTTCATCCTTAAAACTTGAGAATCATTTCGGATGGAAAGGACCTTTAAGATCATCAAGTCCAAACTCAGCTTCAGCAAAATCAGCTGAAATCCTTGTAAATCAGAACAGTGCAGCTTTGGGAGAAGCATTCTCTTTCCTTTATGATTGCAGTTAATTAACATAATGCACTTTCTGCCTTCCAAAATGTTAATTTTATCCACCCCCTTGAATTTTGCAACAATTCACTGAAGATTAATCACTAGAAGTAGCATTGCTATATAAATAGCAATAAGCCGGTGTCATTACACCTTCCCGAACACTAACGCTAACAGTCTATATGAACAGGTGAGTCTTGAGCTGAGTCCCACCATGGGCTCAGTTCACAGAAGCTTACGTGCCAGTAACTTGACTCAAACCCTAATGTCACTACCTCCAGCTGAGCTGAACTCTCCTCTTAAGGCAGTGGAGTAAAATAAGCACCTAACTAAATCTTAACTCTGTGTTTGGGTGAGATGAATCGTGCCCTGGAAGTGTCAGGATCTCTCTAAAGACTACAAAGGGAGTCTAGGCAACCTGACTCACATGTGAACATCTACAGTACAGATGTCTACACTCAGTCAAATGAATCCCACCCAGGTCTTCAAAGGGCTTGTCCTCATTTGTTCTCTTTTTTCCTTATCTGAAATCATGGGGGGAGCTACCAGTCGTGCAAGATTTGGTCTGAAGGTGATGGGCATCTTGGGAGAGAATTTTGAGCAATGATGATAGGTAACACAGCCTTCATGCTGTCTGAGTGACACTGAAGAACTTGGGATTAAAAGGGAATCAAAAAGCTGACCTGTCCCAAACCCTGATCCAAACAAAGCTGCCTGATGCTGCCTCTGTCATGCTGAGCATGATCACGTTGTGAAACATCAGTGTTTTCTTTAAGACCAATCTCTGCAGTTGTCAAGCAGCATGAGATACACACCCTGATGCCTCCTCCTCCCTCCCAAACACTTTCCTCTAAACTTCGTTCTTTTCCATGTTTCCTGACTGATGTTTCTCCTGAGGTGATCACTGGAGGGAATTTTGAACCGGATCTTTTTAACTCAGAGCACTATGGAGAACAGCAGCGAGTGACCCATTTCTGGCTGTAGCGAAATTATGGATAGATGATACTAGCATTAAATTTGGACGAGGAAGCGGGAAGTAAAGGTTATTTCTTTACATGTCAGTAAGGAGAATGAATCAGTCACAATTACTTAAGGAACCTCGGGGAACAGTTCAAGCATATGGGATGCATGAAGGCACATCTAATTGGGGTGATGTTTTGGGGAAGAGGTTCATAAGAATGTGCCTGTCTCCATGGTAACTGAGCACGTAGGAGTGATCTTGGTCTGGCTGATCACTGGACTCCTCAGCATGTGACTGCCATCTCCTAAATAAAGCCTAATTAGTTGTTTCCTATCTCTATTCTAAGGCAGGCATCTGACTCTCTTTTACAACTGTTACAGATGACTGATTTCTTCCATCAAAATGCAAATGTTGTGCTTTACAGGACAGATCCAGTCTGGTGAAAGAAGTGCAGTGGGGGTACCCTTAGCCATTCAACCCCTTGGTCTCCAAAGAAAACTTTATCTCATGTGTTTATTGTGTACTAAATCTTGTCCAGATGTGGCATATTTACTAGAAATCACTGGACCAATGCATACAGGGTCTGAATTAAGCAAAGTAATCATGACCTCACACTGAATCGGAGTACTACATATATATTTTGCTTTAATTGAATTATATCCCCACATGGATCATGGCCATGACTGCATTAGTCTCCATCCATCAGCAAGTTAAAACACACTCAGCCAGTGTCCTCTGCTCTTTCCAAAGAATGGCTTTTTTCCAAATGATCAGTAGGATCCACGAGAATGATGAGGGGGCTTGAGTACCTCCTGTATGATGACAGGCTGAGAAATCTGGGGCTGTTCAGCCTGGAGAAGAGAAGGATGCGTGGAGACCTCGGTGTCTGAAGGGCTAAAAGGATGCTGGAGCAGGATTCTTCATCAGGGACTGGAGTGATAGGACAAGGGGTAGTGGGTTGAAACTGAAACAGGGGAAGATTGGGTATAAGGAAGAAGTTCTTTTCTGTGAGGGTGCTGAGGCACTGGCACAGGGTGCCCAGAGAAGTGGTAAATGCTCCATCCCTGGCAGTGTTCAAGGCCAGGTTGGACAGAGTCTTGGGTGACATGGTCTAGGGTGAGGCACTCCTGCCCATGGCAGGGGGGTTGGAACTGGATGATCTTAAGGTCCTTTCCAACCCAAACCATTCCATGATTCTATGATTCTAATAGAGAAAGCAAAATGCTAACTTCACTTCTGCAGACGTTTCCCAGCTACTTGTTGAGGACTGGCAAATACGGTAAAGCACGGAAATAAAGGTGATAGAAATAGCTCTATTACAGCTCCTAAAACCGAAACTCTTGAAGCTTCTTTTGATCTGGAAGAGCAACAGAGGTGCATTGTGATTTTATTCATAGCTTGTATAGATCACTTGGTTGGGGCACTTGATTATTTTTCAAGATCAGCCCACAGATAAACCTGTACAGATTTAAAGGACAATGCTTTGTGTATCACCAACAATACATTAATTCCTCTTTCAATTGATAAAATAATTAAGGGTTTGGTTGAAAGGGCATATTTTTGGTGCCTGAAAGCACAAAATCTCAAAATGTTTCCAATAGCTGTTTATTGAAAGAAGAATAATCCATTTTCTGCCTAATTATTTTCAAGAGAGCAATAAAAACTGTATTAGGAATACTTAGAAATGGGAAAAGTGCATTACATTCAAATGCTTTGAACTCTGGCAACTTACCATCATTTGCAGATGATAATGAAAATGTTAACCTTGGGGGAAACCGTTTTGTCTACAAATTAATGACAAATAAGAGGAATATTTAGCTTCAGATTAATGGCTAAGTTCATACATAGCTTCGTACTGCAAAGCGTGCTATATATAAGTTGTCATTTGGTTCTGCAGATTGTGTAACTGTTTTGAATCACTTCTCATCATTTCAGAATGACAGAAGATACTTAATGACTTTCACTGTGGAATATATGAAGGCACTGAGGAATGTCACCATTAAATGGATGGCCATTTAACCTGAGTGGGTATTAAGATGTTTTCCAGTTATTAGAAATTAACTATTTTGACAGAAAAAGATTGCTCAGTTCTAATTTTCAGATTCCTGAAGGATGATGAAGATGGGGATGATACTTTAAGGAACTGAAAACCAACTGTTTTTATTTCCTTTCACAACAAGTTAAAAGTTTGTTGGGTTGTGCAATTTTTCATCTTTTTACTTTAATGGAACAGTCAGAAAAGTAAAACAAACTGATCTTGTACGAGAAGAAATTCATGATACTATGAGTTCACTGAAGAGCAAACTTCAAACCAAAAATGGTAAATCCTTTGGTCATACTAGTAACTCCTATCAGAAAACAAACCATGACAAAGTAGAAAATACAGAAAGGGATTTTAGTTCTCTAATGCTTGACTTCACAATTTGATTTCAGCAAGTAAAATCACATTAATCAAGAACCTATCTTTGAACCACATCACTCTGGAGCTATTTTCACTTCTCAGTTCTCTCTGATTCTTAAAAACGAATGGAAATTATGCTGTTCATTTATATCCTAAATGCAGCATGGAAAGAGTATTTTCTGTGTGAACAAAATGCCCTGCTCTGGGCTCTCTGTGCCCTGAGCTATGTGTCCCTGTGGTTACAAGTGTCCTGCAGTCAAGGGCTGCCTGAACTCCGGGCTGGGGACACTCAGTATGGCCAAGGGCTGCTGCTTCGGGCAGGCTCTGCCCAGCAAACACCAGCCCTTTGTGCGCCCAGGCTGGGTGCTGGGCAGCACTGCCACTGGTACTGGGGACCAGGGAGAGGGGGCAGGTGGTGGGGAGAGAGGGATGGAGATACTCTCAGGGGGGACCTAAGAGTGAGGAGGGAGAACCCCCACAATGAACATCACAGTCCTCCCAGGGAAGAGCTCAGGGTGGTGACAAGTACAGGTCACCTCCAGCAGAACCATTGTCTCTCCAGCACCTTGAGGGTGGTGGCAAAGTGAGCACCACATCAGAGGAAAGAGGACACACTAGGACGTTTTGGGGTATAATAGCTTTAAGGGTATTATTGAGACTTTTCTGTACTACCTTGGACTGTTTTAGTGCCATTGTAATTGGGCTAACAATAGCTGAACAGAGTGTACAACTATACACTATAGTGTACGCTATAAAACCTGTAGTTAGGCTAACTATAAGTTCAGACTTATGGTGTGTCCCTTTTTCCTATAACAAAATTTTGAGTGCAGCACTCCTTGACTCTTTTCTGGACCCATCTGTCCTGCTCTTCCCAAGATGTGCCATCTCTGCACTACAGCCAGAATTGGTATTTCATTGTCTTTCATATATGAGCATAGATTTAGAAAGTGTCTGGACAAGTTCATGGGTGAAATGTTTATACATTTGTCTTCCAGTCTGCATTTCTCCTCTACTGTGGTTTCAGTGTATTTTGTCTGTGAAACCCACATCATCCTATGGGAACTAAGCTGAATGGTGACCAGCAATCAGACTTTCAGTGCATGGCTCTCTAAGGACTGATGCTGATTTGAACTAAATAAATGTGCTAAATGTTGGCTTAGCATAAGGCAGCCTTCCAGCACCCCAGTGCCAGCACTGCCAAGCTGTGGGGCTTTTCTGTAGATGTCTTCTTAGGGGCAGAGAAGGAGACGGAGCCCATCAGCCTAGCAATGGGTATGAAAGCCGAAAGGCCAAGCTCGGATGAGGTTGGTGCTTTTCGGCAGTGTCAGGAGGATGGACAACTTGCTTTTGTTTCAGTAGCACTGTAGCAGAGTTATCTGTCCCCCTCAGCAGCTGTGTCAATGCAGAACATTTCCTTAGCCTGAAGCAAGAGTAACAAACCCTTGCAGGAGAGAACCAAATCTAACCCATGGTGAAGACCTACCTGGCAGGGAAATAAACTTCTCTTGCCTATTGGGTTAAACAAATGGATTACAAATCCAGACAGTAGCAAATGAGTAGCAAAAACTATTGGAATTAAACTTCTGCAGTGAATGATGGGCACAAGTAAGAACAGCCACCAGAGGCTGAAATGATCTGCGCTAGCATGTGAACTTAGCATCAGTTGGGAACCCGGGACAGTTTTAGCCCCTTATATTGTCCATTGCAATTCTTCTTCAATGTCATTATTGATCAAAGCAGATCACCTATGGATCTGTGTTTCATCATGGTTTATTTTGCAACAGAAATCTGCCAAAGCTGCAGTATGAGATGATCCTTAGTCACATAGTACATCACTTAATCAGAATTGGCTCCATCCACCTCCATTAGGAGTGAATTCTCTGGTATTAAATAGGTGCTGATACATGTTGCATGGCTGAGGCATTTATTGCTCCATCCTTCATATGGATTATATTTGCAGATCTCACAAAGATCAAGCTCATATTGCTACAAGCAATGTGTTTCCATAAACCCATCCAAGATATTTGGATTTGAGCCTGCAGTATCTAAGTGTTTGAGCTGAGGACATCAATATCCCCAAAGAGAAACAAAGGTGAGGATAAAGAAGGTGTCATTTTGTAGGCAAGTTTGAATTTGAATATCCCCAAAGATAGTTATGGGCTCCAGTGCCAGACCATCTTCAGTCAAGGCACCTTCAAGGATTTTGTGGAAAGCCAGGGAAGAGGCTGTTCTCTTGCTATTTGAGACATTCATAGGAAAAGAAGACTTGTCACATCATTTAAATTCTAAGTAAATTCATGGTTTGTTTGTTGGTTTGGGTTTTTTTCCCTGTTCATTTTTTGCTGGCTGTATTGCCTACTTTAGACTTCATAAATGAATATTTTTACTTATCTTCTGCAGGAGGTTAAGGTAATTTTAAGATAACATCCCAGCACTTTCTCCTTAGAGGCATTGTGATCCTAAAATTGGGTACGAGCTATGAAGAGCCCAAAGCCTTAACACAGGCTATAAAATACTTCAAGGGATAATAGGATATGCATCCACTTTCTCTGCATGAATGAGCTGCTACTGCAGAGGTCAGAAGAAGGAGAAATGTCTTCTAATAACCAGCAATAAGCAGAAAAGCTCTTTCTCGTGTTGCAAGGTAGACAAGAGCATGCCTAAAATGTTAGAGTACTGAGGGAAGGCTGATAGGGAGGTATGAAAGCCCATTTACTCTTGAAACAGAAAAGGGGCAGTAGAAATGGTGCTGTGGGCTGGACCAGATGATGAATTCAATGGCACAGCAAGAAAGAAGCTGACTCATAAAGTTAATTGATAGCTGGTTGGTTTGTCACATTTTTCAGCAAGACCCCCTCGTGGAAAAAGAAGGATTCTTTCTCTCATAGAAGTTAAATGATGGTGAGATTAGTGGCTGAGGAATTATGAAGTCCTCCCTTTGACTCCCTCTGGCTCTAAGCATTAATCAGATAATTGCCTGGGATGTGAGACACTTCTACCTGCTTCTTCCTCACAAGCCTCAGTACTAAATCTTACCTCTGCACTGGGCTGACTTCACCCAGGCTGTGTTTTGCTGCTGTGGATTTTCTGCCTCCTTTATTAATACACAGAAATAGAAGATGGAGTGAAGACGTTTGGTTTTAAGAACACAAGATAAGGTGAGATGTGTTGGTCTACTGCTATTATCAGAGCTATGCTATATAATGTGTTAAGAAAAGGCGCTATTATAGAATCATTGAGTGGTTTGGGTTGGAAAGAAGCTTAAGATCATCCAGTTCCAGCCCCCCTGCCATGGGCAGGGTCACCTCACACTAGACCCTGTTAAGCAAAGCTCTGTCCAACCTGGCCTTGAGCACTGCCAGGGATGGAGCATTTGTGCTCCGTCTGAGTAGTTTGGTTTCTTGTCCTATCTCCTTTGATAGCACTCCCTAAACCTTCTCCTTCTGACCATTTGTTTCTTTCTTCTTAATTTTCATTCTAAATGTATTCACAAGTTCTCTGATCTCTCTCATTATCTCTCATGGTCTCTGCAGTCCTACTCTTCCTATCAGCAAATTGAAGAGGTTCTGCCACCTTCCCTAGTTCCTATGCAGTCCAGTGATTCTTTTTCCTGAGTGATAATTTGCTTCAGGAAATGAAATGTGGCAAGTCTCCTCTCCCAAAATAGGCTTTGCTGCTCCTCAATCATCTGATCAGCCCATTGCTGTGCTTGTTCCAGTATAAGTTAATTTATAGAACATGGATGTCCTAAAATTGCACATTGCATTTGCCTCCCTACCAACATGAGACAAGATTGTGCTGACCTGCAAAGGAACTCAATTTCACATCACTTATAGAGGAAGAGGCAGTTATCAGGCTGTATATGGGAGTGGAAAACAGATGGAAGAGGTTGGATATTATTCCCAAGATCATGCATAAGACAGGATCCATCACTTCTCATGCAATAAGGAAGCGCTGCCAGCTAGCACCACTTTAGCTCACAGAAGTTTCTCTTATGCATTTAATCAGCATTGAAGCAAGTGGCAATCACGACATGTAACACAGCTTAGAGTTAACAACCCCTTGAGATGAGAGAAGACAGCTGTGCCTCAGAGATATGTACTCATGCCCTCTGCAGATGCTGCTGTCTCTGTTTTCATCTGCTTCACAACTGCAGGGTTCCTCTGTAACCTCAGTACTTGCCTCAGTCTTCTCTGACTGGATGTGGGCATCTGTAGGATGGTCAAATCTCTTTGCCTCATTCCCCCTTAGCTGTTGGAGTGAATGAGACTTCTTGTTTTATGACCTAGAAGTTCTTGCTGTTGACTATCAAGTGTGCTGAGGATGAAAGGCAGCCTTATGCCCTGGGTCTTGCTAAAGACAAGTTGGATGAGCCCTGTTATTTTCCTCATTGAATGACAGCTTAAAGTGAAACGAAAGGTACCAACATCCACAAAAAATTACTGTCTTCCAGAGTGTCAGCAAACAGGATCTGCTGGAGCCCTTCTGCTTCACAGCTGCCTTTCTCCATATCTCTGTTCAATCCATAGTTCTCAGAAATACTTTATATGCACATGACATTTCTCACATCTCTCTGGCTTGCATGCCCAGTACAGCATGGGGAGCAATTTTTCTCATCGCTGCTGCTCAGATATCAGCTTTGACAGTGGGATACACCTTACTGGATATAATATGAGGAGTGGGAAGAATTTTGAGTGACTTTTTGTCTGCCGAGCAGGGTTTGCAGCTCTGTAATGTAATGTAATAAATAAGTTCATCACTGATTTGCAAACAGGGTGCATCGAAGGAGGAGGAGCTGTAGGGTTTTCCACTGAAGGCTCTTGACAGCTATGAATGAATGCAGCTGGCGAACAAAGGCAAAGTGAGATCCAATGGAAGGAAAAAGAAGGTGGAAGGATTTAAAATGAAAATAAGAAACAAACTTGTAATGTTTATTTTTGGGGTGGGATGGAGCAACAGCAAAATGAATCATCTTGGGAAAAGGAGCTTCTACCCTGAACTTCCCCTGTTTCAGTTTGAACCCATCACCCCCTGTCCTATCACTACAGTCCCTGATGAAGAGTCCCTCCGCAGCATCCTTGTAGCCCCCTTCAGACACTGGAAGCTGCTCTGAGGTCTCCACGCAGCCTTCTCTTCTCCAGGCTGAA
>JANRGW010030348.1:4057-23545 GCA_024733675.1 Psilopsiagon aymara | reverse complement strand
ACACACAGCTACAGGCACACAGCGGCACATACACCCGTAAAGCCGAAAATCCCTACGGTCACGGACCACGCTCCGGTCCCGGTCCCGGCCGCGGCCCGCGGGAGGCCCCTCACGGACAGTCCGGTGGCGGGGAGAGGGGAGGGGGGCCGCACGGGACCTGGCGCTGCCCCTGGCTCCCCGGTCCTCGCCGTCCCAGGGCCGGTGAGAGGGCAGGGGACAGGGCCAGCCCCCGGCAGCTTCCGCAGCGGCGGCGGAGGGCTGTGCTCGGCGGGAGGCGTGCGGTGGTTTTGCTTCAGCGTGCCTTTCCCGGTTGAGCGGTATCTGCTCGCTGATGCTGTTACTCAGATTTCCGCATTTAGACGGAAAAGACGAAAGCCTGGTCCCCTCAGAGCTCCGGGACCTGCTCGTGTGCCCCCCCGTCTTCTCCCTCCGCTTTCCTCGCTGCCTTTGCAGCCCTGCTGCAGGGAAGGAAAAAAAAACCACTGCCGTCCTTCCAGCCCTTCTGCAAGGAAAGGATAAAACCCCATTGCTATCCTTGCAACCCTCCTGCAAAGAGAAAAGAGGGACCTTCCCCCCCCCACCATCGTACTACCCCTAGCCCCAGGCCCGGACTTGGTGCCGGCCCAGCAGACAGACAGACAATGGCTCCTCCGCCCGGCTACCGCCCGGCCCCGCTCCCCAGCGACGGATCCACCCCGGCGAGGCACCTCCCGCCCGGCCCCGGCTCCATGTGGCAGGGGAAGGAGGGCCGCGGCTGGGGCTGGGGCCGGGAATTCCGGGTAGCGCCAGGTCGGCCGCACCCCCTCACCGCCGAGCTCCGGATGTCCCCAGCAGCCCTTCGGGGAGCTCGGATGCCATGCAACAGTCGGTCCTAAAAGCATTACATTTTGTCCAGATGGGCATTTGCTGTTAGGTAGGGCGGCCAGAAAAGGGGCTATGGCAAGGGGGACTCCTGTGAGTGCGTTTATAGTATTGGGTAGTATGCTGAATTATTCACGTGAGCGAAGTGAAAGACGCGGGGGGCTGTATCTGTGCGTGTGGCTGAATGAGAAGGAGCTGGGGAAATCTCTGTGCCTTTGTCTGGCAGCAGCTCTGGCGGGGAACGGAGGCATGCGTGCTTCCAAGGTGTGAGGTGGACAGGAGCCCGAGCATGAGTATTAATTTCGGCTGCCTTCTGGGACATCTGTAAGGAAACCATGCAGCGTATTGCCCCTTGTTTCCTGCCCTCCGGCGGGGTATCTGCTGCGAGGGTGATTGCTGATGAATTAAAAGCCCTGAGTCAAACAGTATTACTGCATGCAAGGAGAACTGTAAATACACTTCAATAAAACCCTGGGGATGCTGCTTCCTCTGCTTCATGGCTGTCCTCTCCCCCTTCGCTGGCCATTTTTTACAGCACTTCCAGAGATGTAATTTCAAAAGGATAAAATCTCGTCCCCATGGCAATCCCTGTAATACATGTTGTAGTGAACCAGGATTTCCAGTCAGCCCAGCCTTTCTAAAGCTGAGACCCTCCATGCTTAGAGGTGTGGTGTGCAGAGTCTGGTTTCCTCATGTAGTCCAAAAGCACCCCCAAAACAGAGATGAACAGAGTATTAATCACTGAGAGTGATGGTATGCCCTAAGAAGTATAACCATGCGCTAGGGACTGTGCGAGACTGAAGGCCAAAGGAATCACTTAGGGAAGAAATACACAATATCTTTTCATAATGCTTACAAATTTCCATCACGATGGCATTAGAAGCGTTCGCAAGGGATCTTCTGTGCTGGATAACAGCTAATTCTGTTAGCTTTTGAGGAATTCTGTAAAATGGGTTTATGGTCTTGTACTGATTTGATGCTCTTAAACATTAAACCTCATGACTAGTAATTGTGAAATTTCTCCGATGATTGGTTCATCAGTGTCCCCAATGATATTGAAGCCTTGAACTTTTCAGTTTTGACAAAGATTTTTTGCTTTTTAAGTGAATGCAAATTTATTACAAATATTCTTTAGTATTGTTCTCTGTGGATGCTGCCGTTGCTCACCTGTGTGTTTGAGCAAGTTAGTATTCCCCTGACCTTAGTGCAGGAAATGCATTTCTGAGATTAAAAAAACAGTGAATGCTTGCGGGACTGGGGTCTGATTTTTCTGAAGGCACTTGTTCAATAGCTGTACTGCCTTCTTTTGCTTCTGCTCATTCTGGGATGGAGTGACAGATCCCTTAAATCAGCGTAACACACAGCCTTAGGTAGAGCTTTGACGCTATCTGCAAACCAGGCTCATCTGCTGAGTTTAGATTCAATTACAGTTCTGAGAGACAGACAAATAAAAGATTTACAGATTGCTGCTTCTCTGCCTTCCTGTATCTCCTTTCTGGTGCATTAATATTGAGATAGTCACAGTCTCTTAGAAATGTCATATGTACTTTACTGCAGATATGAAGACACTGTTGTACTGCTGAAGCAAAATGAAGGTGTCGCATTTTGGTGGTAGGACCTAGGCTAATTTCTGTAAAAGTAAAAGCACTTTATAGCATGTTGTATTAGTGACATAGCTATGGAAATTGCTTATCTCCCTGTCCTTTTATGTTCAATTCTGTTTGTTGCTATTTGGAGAATGCACTAAGGGTACGTGTTCATGCAAGACTGCCCCATGTCAAATAACCTCTGGGGCTAACTAAAGAGTTAGGATTAGATTAGATATAGGGAAGAAGTTCTTTATTGTGAGGGTGCTGCGGCACTGGCACAGATTGCCCAGAGAAGCTGTGGCTGCCATCCCTGGCAGTGTTCATGGACGGGCTGGAGAGGGCTTTGTGCAGCTTGGTCTACTGATAGGTGTCCCTGCCCATGGCAAAGGGGTTGGAACTGAATGATCTTGAAGGTCCTTTCCAGCACAAACCATTCTGTGATTCTATGATTCTGTAAGAAATTCCAAAGCACACTTGGATGGGGCAGAGCTGGCATCCTCAATAAATGGCCTAGGTCACATGGTGTGTGTTGATAGCTAGCTTTGGAATTCTTATTTTAGATATTGATGAGCTGCTTTTTTTTTCTTTTTTTCTTTTTTTTCTTTTTATTTTATTGCTTTTATTGGTTTTGTATCAGCAGTTTCTTACCGTGATTATTTTTAAAAAAATCAGTCAACAAATATTTAGTACCGAACTCTCATCCATTTGCATGTTAAAGAGCACTTTTCAGCGCATTGCTGATCCCATTTGCAGGAAGGAAATTGGCCCCTCTTTGCAGCTAACACCTTTGAGAGTCTGAATTAGAGTAAGGCTGCAAGTTCTTTCTTGCCTTCTAGGAAAGGTAGTAAATGGTAAACCGTGGTTCTTGCATCTCATTTGTATGTCTATGTTTCAAGCCTTGTAAAAAACACAAACACTCCTTTTCAAGTAAGTATTTACTGCTCCCGTTTGTGAAAATGTGGCAATAGAAGACTTGCTCAAGGCCATGCAACAAGGGCTTAATCGGGTATTAACAGATGTCAGGGGAAATGCCTGTATCTCAAATTGACTTCAGTGGGCTTTTCCTTGAACTCTGTTTGATGAATGTTTTGAAACATGATCAGGAGCAAAAATCTTGTAACCTTATGCTAATTATGCCACAGAGTCTATGCATTAATTATTAAAAAAAAAAAAAATCCAAAAAACACAAAACAATTAGGAGAACATTAAATGTCTGTGTGATAAACCACCCAAGATTAATTCCCATCTCAGCTTATTATTCATAATGGGATCCCAGGCACATCAGATGACTAGCAAGATAAAAATAAACTCTGTATGTAAATTTCTCCACCGTATGGAAAATAAATTAAAGGAAGGGAAGCCAAGTGATTGTTTTCCAGGTCTCAGTTTCACATGTGAAATCTTCTTTTCACATGCTTGACTGTGAGAGAGAATGCTTTCTCTCACTCTGTATACTGCTAGAGGAAACAGGAGCTGGCAGTGATCCTGAGGAGATAATCCCTTTGGATAGCTCCTTGCTGCACTGCCTCCGTGCCAGCAGCAGGAGGGTGTGATGGTGACATCACGGTTTGGGTGTTCCATTATTGAAATGCCACAGCACAATATTTGTGGTGTGTCACATTCCACTGAATGCTATCGACAATGAAAAAAAGAAAGGGTAATTTATTAATGGAATAACAGGTTTAAGGAAAGAGCCTTCCCATTTCCCCTCTGCTTAATTTCAGAAGAGGATTGCAAAATGCCTGTCTTAGCTGGACAAATACTGGCACTAATTGGCTTTACAAGTAGCAGCATTTCCTTTTTAACTGTACTTGACAAAGGGAACTTTGCAACAGGTCATGACTTAGAATGCAGTGCTTGTGGGAGAGGAGAAACGAGGTTGGGAAGCTCAGATTGCTGAGCAGGAAGCTAAATACCCTCGAGTAGCAGATGCTTGTTTCCCACAGCAGGCTGCCTGACTGCTTTCCCTGCCTTCCCCATACCTGTAAACAATGAAGGAAGAGCACTGAACCTTTTTTTAAAATGTAGGTGGAAAGCTGTGGCAAAGCAACAGTTTGGAAGTTAGGCTATTTAGTACTCCAAATGGAAGGCTGCCTGCTTACAGTCAGTAACAAAGCAAACAGGATGAGGAGGCCTTCAGCTGTAGTTTCCAGCTCTTGAGGAATGCTAAGAATTTATAGTCATCATGTTCTGAAATTTTTAATAAGCAGAGAAGAAGCAAGAGAAGTATGTTTCAACTGTAAGAAAGATTTCTTTACATTTGCAGGGAACCACCAAGCTTCTAGTTATTTGTCTTGTGTGTTTCATGCAGGGAATATTTCACAAAGTGAACTGGAAAATGAACTGAAAGTGCCTGAATTATCTGTTTTAGCTGGAGATCCTTGCTGCCAAATACATATGCAAACAGTATGTTTAAAAGTTAACTCTAGAAACAGTGGTTAATATGCAAAGTACCTTGAGAGAAACAAAAAGAATACCCTAGCACGTGTCTTGCCCGAAGAAGGCATCTCTCTGCCAAATTTCACAATTGCTTGTCATCACCTTCTGACTTTCACAGAAGCTTTTCTTCCTTCTTGTTTATATGAGTAAAAACTAACTTTGAAAGTGTGTAAGTGACAACATCAACATAATGCATCACAAATTCATGAAGAAACATTTCTCCTACTGTAACTCAGCAACCCCTTGATCCTCCAATATTAGACTTCTCCTAAGTAAAACTGGTAATTGGCGTGTGCGTGAGTGTCAGCAGAGATTACAAACAGAAATCTCAAGCAAAGGGAGAGGCTCTATTTTTATGTCGCCATTGGATATGAGTTTCTTTCAATGCAAAGATAAAGCGAGATATACATTCAAAATACTGTGGTCCCTATTCAAGGTGCAAGCAAGTCCATATGTACAAAAGAGAAGGGAACTATTCTTATCAGAATTCCATTGAAAAAGCGATGACCAAAGTAAACATGCAAAAGGAAACAATGACTAACAGCATCAAACTGCCTAGGCTATTGTATGGACTTTGGCAGTCCCTTTGGGGATTGCTAATCCACTTGATCATAAGAGAGAGCACAGATAGAGGGAAATACCCATCAGAGTACACCCCCAGGGTGCCCATACCATGCACTGTACTCATGGATGAGTTGCAAAGCAACAAAATGTACCTGATGCCGTTAACTGGGGGGGAAATTATGCCATTCTAACAGGGGGGTCCTTCCCTCCAAAGCTGACTAACATAACTTGACACAATGCAGAAAAGTAGCATAAGTCAGTATGCATGAGTATGCAGCAGGATTAATTTTTTTTAGCTTGGGAAATAGCACTACCCTTGAGACCACACCTCTGCTATGTGCTCTGTAAATTGCTATCTTTGAGCTATCTTTGAACTAGTGGCAACTGAGAACTCACCCCAGGTTTATTGCTTTGTGTTGATTTTCTTGGGTGGATTTTACCATTTGTGCTGCTAGCCCTATCTGAGGCATTCACTTTAAAACCATTTTAAGCATATTTAGCTATCAAGTTCCTTTGTGTTTGCAGCTCCCCAAGCCCATACAAGTGCAACAGTCTTTTGTCTCTTGTAAGATTGTAGGCAGGCAAGATTTTTCAAAGTGTATGCGTGGGTTATCTATCTCTTCTGTCTATTCATTTTTCTCCACTACTCCCTTCTTAATTCAATTTATTTTTAGGGGAAGAGAAAACCAAACAACCAACCAAGAAAAAAAAAAAAAAAAGAAAAAAAAAAAAAAAAAGAAACTAAGCTTGTCACCCCACCAGATGTGGAAAAGGCTAGGAGGTTTGCTCAAAACCTGTCTCACCTCCTTGATATTCAAGCTTTCGCAAGGGTAAGGAGTGATGGAGTGGTGGTGCAAAGAAAGCCACTCATTTAAACTTCACTGACTTGATGCTTTCTTCCAGTTTGTGGTTTGTTGCCCCTTTGTAAAGAGCAGGGGGAAAGAGGTGCTTCTTTTGACCACCACAGCCATGGATGTTAGTGGCCTCTGGTGTGTGGTGGCAGGGACTAGGAGTGCGTTTGTGTCAGGGTGGGGATTGCCTTCTTGAGGATGAAAAGCATCGTTGAAGTGTGGGGGCTTCATGGCCCTACAAATGTATGTAACAGAAAAGGTTGTCCTGGCACCAAAACAGCTCCGGAAACTTCCAAGTCTTTTGCCCTCACATTTTTCTTTCAAGGCAGAGGAGAGTTACAGTATCTGAATGCAAACAGAGGTGGGGACTGGGAGGGACATCTGCTGAAACAAGGTCACATGCACAGGACCTGTGGGTTGAAGAGGACCCTGTGCTTAGTAGGCATTTTCGATTTTCCCACACTTGTCTCTGTCTCACTTTTGCAAACAGCCTCACCTTTAGTAGTATTGCTATTGGGGCAATTAAGGCATTAGGTGGGCAGGGGGCTTGGGAAAGCATCACTTTGCCCATGGAAGTGTTCAGGTTATTGCATGCAGAAGGATATGAACCAGTGCTGGAAGTGAAAGATTGATAAAGCTTGTGCTTTTTGTGTTTAGAGTATCAGGCTTAGAGAAACGCACCCACAGTTTTGCTGTCAGTGAAAAATAGAGGTAGGGACAGATGTAGCAGGGAAAGTTTTCCCTCGTAGCAAGAGGAACCCTCAGAGTTACTTGTCATTTCTGGTGGTAGCAGGGTCTGGGGCATCTGCTTGCTCAAGTGTCACCTCTGTTGGTCATTGTTACTAGGTACAAGTTTGTTTATGTCTCCCAGAAACAAAAGCATTCCTTAGCATGTTTTAAGATTGGTAGGAAGTTACTGCACATGTGCACAGGAAAAACAACAACAGTAACACTAATGCATATTGACTTAGTGGGATTATTGCCAAAACATGTCACTGCAGGCAGAGGCATACAGCTACTTTGCACCTGAATGCAAGCTATCACAGAGGAGAAAGCGCAAAACCATGTAGGCTCCAATTTTTGTGTCCATGTGTGTTTTGCTACTGATATTAATGCAGATGGGATTGAGTCCAACTTCCATTTGTTGCAATTTTTTAGTGTGCCTTAAACAGAATGGATGTGAAACTGGGGATGGTATCAAACTTCCCAAAGGGAACACATTTGTACTTAAATGTGTAGGCTCTTCATCTTCTGCTGGTTAGTGACCTACACTTGTGATTTTATTTCACAGCAGCCATCTTGTTAAAATCAGAATTATGGGATGAGAAAGAGAAACAGCTGGATAGATTGGACCAGATGTGAAAGTTAGTTGTCCCCGCTCATAAATCACATAGGTGTGCAGACCCCATGCTGTTCAAGCAGAGTTGTCCACTAATAACGAGTTGCTGCCACCAGTGGGCTGCTGTTTGTATCGACACACGCTTCTAACACTGCACATCTGCAATACTTATAATAATAGCCACTTGTAATAATATTCCAAGACTCCAGGTCTAAAATGAAGGCACTCCTGCACAGGACAGTTGGAGGGAGCCATGTATGAGATAAAAACATTCGTGTCTGTCTCTGCAATACATGCTGAGTGCAGATGCTACTCTCGTCATTTAGAAACACTCACAAATTCGGTAAGGAGTGATTTTCTCCCAGTAAACTTCACATCTGCTGCTGTTAGTCTTCCCACACTGATTTATTTGGCAGAAATATGAGTCTATATGTGTAAGCTGTAGGAATCAAATTTTTACTGGTGATTGCCATGGTTTTGCACAGATCAGACATCAGTATTCAAGGAAACACAAGCTTTAGATACTGAAGGGCAGCTTCAGTAGAAAAGATACCTACATGTCCCAAAACAGGCACATAAGCTGCAGCATCTTTGAGCACCCAGTGACTACACTTGACTAAGTTTACCAAAGATCTAGAAATTAAATCACTTCAGAATCCCTTAGTGCCTCATCAAACCTAGTTATCTAGTTAGATTAGAAGTTAACCTAGTGTGGCTAACATGCAGTACAAAGGCTGACTCCCCCAAAATGTGATTGTTTCCACCATTTATGTGAAAATGTGGCCAGAGGTTGTGGTGATAATAATCCTTACATAAATGTGTATGTGCTTACAACATACTTACATGTGAATATATAAATATATAAAGTCTAAATATACAACATATACTATATAACATCTAACATAATACCTAATACATTGTACATTATGTATTTTACATATTATATATTATATGGTATAGACTACTATATATTCTATATTATATTGGTAAGTTACATGTTATATGTTATATATGGCATACTTTGTAATGTATAAATACATAAACTAGGATGTGCAATATAAGAGATATGATATAAAATATATCATATGACATATAATACATGTTACATATATTATACATTGCATATTATATACTACATATCATACATATATATAGAGTATAATCTGTAATGTATAATATATAACATGGATAATACATAATACGTAATATATATGGTATACAACATAGACATGCAGCATAACATAAGGATACACTTTATAACGTAATATAATGTTATAACATTATAGTGTATGTGATATTGTATTACCCTAGTTATATTGATTTCATGGTTTTACTTATATTTCTTAGGCTGAAGTTGATTCAGAATAACATCTTTTACCCTGCAATAAAATATCCCACCAAGGTAGTAATATTTAATGTAGCATATCCAGTTTACGCACCAATAAAAAGAAAACAAAGCAACAGAGCAATGGCATATTGTTCCTGTTTGGACAGATTACTGACATGGGCAAAATTATTTAAGAGGAAAAATTCAGGCTCCTCAGCCAAAATGGATTTCCTGACAAGATTCGTCATCTGCACTGCATCCATCCTGAGCACTGAGAGTTGTGGTATGTGCTGCCATTTGCATAGCCGGGGTGAAGTTCCTGGTCTGCTCAGCTTTCCCATCTGCATCCCAGAAGCATCCACCCCACCCTGTCACAAATTTGCACCCCTTAAATGATGATACTGAATTGAAACATAGACCACACAGTGGGTTCATGCATAAACTTAATGTTCACATACAGTTTAATACTATTGGCATCTTTGCTACAAAGCTGAAAAATCTCAAATTTGCTTCAGATTCTTCAAGGCAGTAAGGGACTAGGACTCTGTAAATGTGGATTGGTTTTCTTGTTGTGTGAATAATGCTTTACATTGGTGTAAAGAGACTCCTGCTGATGCCGGGCAGAGTCATGACATGATATTAATTTATCACTTGCTGGTGAGCAAAACAGCTGCTCCAGTTCCTCCAGTGAGTCTAAACCCATCACTTTGCTCTGTGTTTCCAAGTCCAACACACTGCCATGAGGAAGCCTCTGAGCACTAAGGGAATACTGTTAATAATTGGGCAGTATGCTCCTTTTTCTGAAATTCACGAGTATGAGGAATGTAAAATTATATATCCCCTGCCGTAGCAGTATGAAGTTATCAGAAACATAAGAGTGCAAGTCTATTAATAGCAGCAGGAGGATGATCTGGTGGCTGTCTGAATGCGTCCATCCCTGGTGGTGTTCAAGGCCAGGTTGGACATACCCTTGGGTGATATGGTTTAGTGGGAGGTGTCTCTGCCTGTGGCAGGGGGGTTGGAACTAGATGATTTTGAGGTACTTTCCAACCCTAACTATTCTATGATTCTATGAATCCATTGAACATTTCAACAAGAAGTAAAAGCTTTTTTTGGTGTTTGGTAAAATGCCTTTCTTCAGCCCATACCACTGGGCACAGTTGCTTCACAATTGCTGTACCATCTACAGTATATGTGCTCCATAAATAACTTTCTTTGGATTTGCTTACTTTGCTGACAGCTGCTGCTTACAGATACTTGGAAAAGAAGATAACTGATTTTGAAGGTGAAACAAATATTTTGAGGGCTGCTTTTGTCCATTTAAAAAAATAAAAACCAACAAAGCCAAAGACAAAACCCTCTCTTTTTTTTTTTTTTTTTTCCCCTTACCTATTGAGAGAGAGAGAGAGCAAAGACTGTGATGGGAATCAGTCAAAAGGAAATGCTGAGGCTTTTCACTTTCCTGTTCTTGGTGAGAATGAGCGACTCTACAGTGGAGAACCTGCAGTCAGAGGAAAGGCACTCACTTGTTATCAATTTAATTTGCAATATTTCAAGCCAGTAAGCCATCCCAAAAGCTTTGAAGAAGTAGATCTGCTAGGGATCCACATAATCTCATTTCAGTCAACTGCTGGGCCAGTATGTTGGTGGGTAGACAGCACTGCGTATGTTTTATTTAATTGAAGGTTTGTATGTGTTCATTAGCTGAATTATAATTGGAGTTTTAACATATGCTCAAGAATATTCTATGATGTGTAGCATTGCTTCTGAAAAATACTAAGGTGTTTCTTTCTAACACTTTAGAATACGAGGGCTGGTAAAGGAGAGGATAAAAGAGAATCAGTAGCTATTTAAAAAACAACTGTGGGAGACTCTGAACTCAGATAGTGAGGAAAAAATAGTGCCATAGATTAGAAACAGTAGAAAAACAGGTAGGAGGTAAATATTTGGGTCTGAGTACAAGAAGTGATCAATGTGGGAGATTTGCAAGGATTCATAAAAAGAATGCTGTATGAATGCTTCCATATCTATTATTGATGTCGGAACCCCAGCATCCTTTGGAGTGAAGTATGAGTTTTTATATTCCTTCAGGAGAACAGAAAGACATAACTATATTTGCTTCATAACCTTTTTTGGGGGAGTCTTACTAAGCTTTTTTCCTTGATACCTTGTGACAAAAACTCCTGAAGTGAATTATTGTGCATGTAAGAAATCTTTTTACCAACTGCAGATGTATGGCATTCCACTCTCACAGGAGTTTCACTTTTGTTGCATGAGGGCAAGTGATAAATAGATATCCCCAGTTATTCTTTTTCCCCTCTGTATCATTCATTTCCTGTATTACATCTTCATTGGGATGCTTTTTCTTATCTTCTTTTGAGAGCAACCATGTGCATCCCAGTCAGGTTGCCTTCAGACAAATGTGTGTCATGGCTTTTGAGACTGCCTCGCTTTCTGTATGGTTGCCGTATTTTCTAGGCAGAGAAGGAGGAGACCTTATTGCGGCCTTTCAGTGCTTTAAATAGACCTATAAGAAAGATGGGGAGAGCTTTTTTTATCACAGCCTGTTGTGATAGGAGGAGGTGTAATGGTTTTAAATTAAAAGAGGGCAGATTCAGGACATTCAAAGAAGTCTGGATGTGGTTCTGGTTAACCCGATTTAGTTGAAGTTGTTCCTGCTCATTTCAGGGTGCTTGGACTAGATGACCTTTGAAGGTCCCTTCCAACCCAAACTATTATAAGATTATGAGGGAGTGAAGCATGATGACCACTCTTCAGTCACACCTGCATTGTCATCCGGGACTTGTATAGTCAGAGTGATATTATTGCTATTGAATGTGAAGTAGAGAGCGGGAAAGTGGGTATTTATTTGCAGGGGGTACCATTTTCCCGTTTTTTTTAGAGCTCAGCACTTTGATTAGCCTTTTCCTTTTATATCTGGAACTACAAACAAAGAAGACACATGTGGGACTGCTCTTTTTATTTCAGCCGCTGAATCTGTGGATCTTCTCTCTGACATCCAAAGCCTCTTTTGAAATCAGGGAAAGATAACATGAAAAGTCAGCCAGCATAAGCGGTCATTTATTCTTATT
Organism: Psilopsiagon aymara; assembly: GCA_024733675.1. Taxonomy (NCBI): domain Eukaryota; kingdom Metazoa; phylum Chordata; class Aves; order Psittaciformes; family Psittacidae; genus Psilopsiagon; species Psilopsiagon aymara. The sequence goes on along the minus strand of JANRGW010030348.1, from coordinate 11,483 downwards.
AATGTGGGCAATTGCCCATCTACACCCAGCATCCATACTAACTCACCTTGAATTTCATACTCTAAAAGTATCCATTATTTCCTTTGCACAACTGAAGATACACTATTTATAATATCTAAATTAGTATTCCATTAACATTCACCTTTGTCCTGTAGTTTGATGCCCGAATAGGTCAATTTTGTGGCCATTTCCCTATTACTTCCAGACTATAAGGAGGGCTGAGGGGGGTTTGATATTGAAATAAGGCGATCAGACACTACTTTTGATACTTCCAGTCAAAACTGTCTTTGGGAAAGAAAGATACTGTATGTTTTCAATTGATGGACAAAGGAAAGAAATTAAAGGAGGTGCTGGTAATGGAGAAAGAACTAAGTATAAAGAGAGACAGATCAGCCTCTCTCAAGGGAATGGATTAATTATTTTCTGACACAAATTTTTGACCCAAGCCTTTTTTGGGGCAAGAATTCAAGAGACACTGTAAAGCGACTTGGTATAAATGGGAATTTAGGATATTTTTAATTTCAGAATTTTAATAATTTATATAAAACTGCCACTTTTCAAATTATGTATTAAAGTACTCTTGTGGTTGCTTAATACCAGTATTCCTCTGAGATTTTACAAATACATCAGCAGCATTAGATGGATGAAATCCAGCCTGCTGTAATTCAGATGCCCAGCATAGGCAATGCTTTACTGAGCATTTGAGTATGCAGCCTGGAGAGCAGGGGAAAAAACCAAGTTTGCTTTGATGTCACTGACACACATGTACTGTCACTGCCTGTGATGGGCAGCTCAGGAAGCCTGCAGGGGAAGATGCAATCTGCATGTAATCATTTTCCTGGTTTTGACTATGGAGGGGCCTGAGACATTTCCCACAGGTGGTCCCTACCCTACCCCTTCTGCTGGTGCTCAGGGGAATGCTCAGCACCCCTGTTCCCCACTCGCTGTGTCCCCTGGCCCTTTGCAGAGCAGAGATGCAGCATGTGCTCTTTGCACTGTGGTTTCCAAAGATGTGGCAACCTCTTTGGAATGGATGCTGGATAGACTTATTCAGCTCCTGTGGGGTTAAAACTTTACTCTGTACTCCCAGTAACATCTCAAACCTGATGTACACCCCTCACCCCCACCACAGTGGGATGGAAACATTGTGCAAGCGTTAGGACAAGGGGCAAGAAGGGGCCTGGCTTGAAACCACAGGACCTCTCACTTCTCAGGTAATTGCTGTACCTCCTACAATATTTTCTCATGAGGTTGTTGGTTCTTATTCCCTGCCACTCATTCACTTAGTTGGTGAGGCCTGTCTGCCTTGATATGGGGTGTGACAGAACCACGTAGTAAGTACCCACATTCATGAAACAAAAACTTTTGAGTAAACGTGAGTGACTATGACTTAAGCCCCTCTTAAGAAATTTTAAGTTAAATAAGAAAGCACCTTATGCCTTTGGGTGACAAAAGATAAACTGCACCAAGGATTTAATCACATTAATTTAGACAGATGAAGATAGGAGTGGAGTTCAAGCTAAAGGGAAGATTGCACTCAAGCTGAATCATTCGGGTGAAATTTGACTTAAAATATTTAAGGAGCAAATCAAAATAATAACTTAAGCATAGAGGCTTCTTCAAAGAAATGTGGAAAAGACGAGAGAGGTCTCTGAAAAGCAGTAAAGTTTGAAGACCACACCCCTTTTTAAATGGTGCAATACAAAAAAACCCACTGCATTGTAGACTTGACAGCCTCAAACCTCAGAAGAATTAAATACCCAGAAGATAATGTTATGATAAATAACTGCCAATAATGATTCAAACCAAGCCAATTTCTTCCTTTGGATAAGGAGGAAGCAAAAGATTAAAAGTATCCTGACTCCACTAGGGTCCTTGGTATCACTCCTATGGCATGTTCTTATAAGAGAACTTAGGAAATACAGCCAGGATGGGAAACACATATGAAATATGCCCACTAAAAGACAGAATCAGCAATTTCGCTACTGAGGTGAGAGGTGCTTTAAGAGGCAGACTTTCATTACAGCTTGGAGGACAAAATCTTTGTCAAAAACCCAGGAGTGGCTTGGAAGCCTTAGTCTTGTTTACAGAAATAATGGACGCTCCTTGATTTCCCTAACTGCTGCGGGTGTGAATCATCCCACCTGAAGTCAAGCTGCAGCTGTAGGCCAGGCTTTTCTCATGATCAGTGCAAAGGTTTGGGTGATTCATCCCATCCCTGGACACAGATTGAGGATAAGGGAAGTGAATCACTCCCCAGAGTTTCCTCTCCTTGCCTTCCCTTTGATGGCAGAATAGTAGGAAAAGACTACCTCACAGTAGCTGCTTAACTTTTAAATGGCTAACATTAGGTGACACGAACCCCATCTTTAGTTGCCACTTACTTACCTAATTCTGAGAAATATTTGGGTACTTAATTCCCTTTAAAGTAGCCACTAAGCAGATCTGATAACCTGACCTGGGGTCTGTTGACTGGCTGAGGTGGCTCCTATGTAGAATAGGTTATACAGGGATCTTTAGACTCTTGTCTGTTCCTGCATCTTGCAGGTAAGCGCTGGGCTCACTAAGAGCTCTGGCTATGGTAGGCAGGCAGAATCCTGTTATCATCTGATAGTTTTGGTTATTAGACTGTCATAAAGAAGTATGAAACTTGGGGTGTAAACCTGGGTCACAGTCTGTGCAGTATTAGAGTGGAAAAGAGTACATGTTGCACAAATAAATCAGTGGAGCTAATGCTGATTTCCTACTCCAGACATCCTCTTCTTATGTAGGCCACAATGATGCTAATGGAAGCCTTCCTTGTGAAATGAAGAACCTCAAGTTGTGTCTTAAAGAAAACAATACTTGACTAGAAATACTTCTTAATGCCTTATACCTGGTCCTTTGCAGACATTCAGGAGGGATAGTGGCTATACTCATAATTCTGCCATTGAAGAATTATAAGGATAAGTCTCCTTTTAGAATGAAAAGAAGAGGAAGAGCAGACCTTTCTGCATTAACAGCCAGGAGAGACCTGTGCTACCCCACAGGATTTTTCTTGCAGCCTTTCAGTGCAAGCTCTGTTCCATTTTGAAGTGGTTTTTTTATGGTGGTGGGTTTTTTTTGTTGTTGTTGGGTTTTTTTTTTTAAAACCCAGCCTTAATCTTCTTCTTTTTTTTTTTTAAATAGCCAAATTTTCTGTCACAACTCATCTCTGAGGCCAATCTAGTATAAAACTGCAGTACATACAGAAGTACAGAAGTGGAGCTTTGTCTTGTGCTCATTTTCTGTGGCTCGGTTGCTAGGGTCTGAAATAAATACAGCTTTTGGCCCCTTGCTACTGGACAGACATTGAGGTGCTGGAGCATGTACAAAGAAGGGAGATGAAGATGGTGAACGGTCTGAATCACAAGTCCTATGAGGAACAGCTGAGAGATCTGGAGTTGTCTAGTCTGGAGAAGATAAGGTGCAGGTGGGACCTTATCGCTCTATACAACTGCCTGAAATGAGGTTACAGAGAGGTAGTTGGTCTCTTCCCCTGAGTAACAAGTGATAGGACAAGAGGAAACAGCCTCAAGGTGCACCAGAGAGGTTTAAATTGGATATTAGGAAAAATTTCTTCACTGAAAAGGATGTCAAGCTTTGGAAGAGGCTGCCCAGGGAAGTGGTTGTGTCACCATCTCTGTGGCCGGTTAAAAGACACGTAGATGTGATGCTTAGAGACATGGTTTAGTGGTGGGCTTTTCAGATTGGATTTGGTGATCTTAACATCTTTTCCAGCCTAAATGATTCTATGATTCCATGATTCTATGATTCCTGCTGGCTGGCAGCACACCTGAGCCCAGTGCACAGCCATACCCCTCACCTGCTCTTGGCTTTCTGACCCCTTGCACCTCTGTGACCACATCCATCTGTCACTCAGTCCACTCACAGCAGCTTGCCATAGCAAGGGGCTTGTGTCCCACCACAACGCCATCCTGAGACCAGCAGGTCTTCAGCAAAGACAAGGGACAAGTCTTAGGACTGATGCAATGACTGTGATTCTAGGCATAAGCAGCTCTCTGAGTTGGGTCAAAGAATTGGCTTCTCCTCTCTGTTTGGATAGACGCTAAAATCGCAGCATGTGGCAATGATCGCCAAGACAAGGAAACAGATAGATTGCACCACTGATGTCCAAAGGTGGGACAGAATTTCTTCCCTCTTTTTGCAAGGGAAAACTCTCAGTGGTGTCTGTCATGGCTCTGCTCCTCAGCTGAGGCCCCAAACCCCCCTACCAAGGTGGCACAGAGATGTCTTCCATCACCATGAAGCAACCACAGGGCACTGAATAACCACAGGGGCAGCTGCTGCTGAGAAAGACTGGTTCAAAATGCTCCAGCATATAAGCCTTTTTACTTTGTATTGTACTCATCATACATATAAGGGAACAATCAAAAATGTGTAAGTCTGAATAGGGATCTTATCAACAGATGCCAGTAGTTAAGGCAGATGAAGCAACAGATATTTGCTTACATCTTTTCTTCCTTAATCCACGTTTTGAAGCTTACTCACAGCCTCTCAGAGGACAATAGACTGTCTCCTGTGTATTTGGCAGCATGGGGAATGAGGCATTTGAAAGAAAGAGGAAATGAGTTGTTCCATTACAAAATACATAAACCCTCTGTGCTGGTAGAATATGAAGGTAAATGCCTAAACATATTCCTGTATTTTTTCTAACCAGCTGTAGGGGGAAATTGCCTTCTCAGGCAGATAGCCTGCTGCCAGAGAGATCCTTGAACAGCTCCACTTCCTGATGAAAGTTGCAGTTAAAATTAGCACACCCGCACCGTGGTGTTATCCAGGCAGTTCCTGCCGCAGGAAAAAACACAACAGATTAATATGTTGGAAAATGGTATTTGATTCCTATCAGTGAAAATGTCAGCTTGATTCCCAGGGCAGGGTATAGAGCACATCATCTTACCACAGTCCACTCACCCCTGTTTGAATATTAGGTAATGCTTTGTAAGGCACTGTGAACTTCAGAAGAACTTTTTTTGAAGATGCTGTGTTCATTCCTGTTTTGTACAATTACTGTAGGATCAATAGGTATTTACTTCTCCTGAAAGGACCTTCTTTATGTCTTGTAGTTCCATGAGATAAAAAGTGAAACTTGCATTTACTTTAGAGGCCACAATGTATCTTTTCCAGGCCACCAAAAGCCAAAATTTTCAGTACAGCAAACTACTGCAATACCTTGCAGCTTTATGAGTGTATGTATGCGTGTTCATGTACATATATATGTGTGGTTTAGTGCAAAATAAAACAAAACACAATTTATCTTTTTCATGAATGCCACTCTTTGCCTGATGCCCCTTCTTCTCGAGGCCTTCTCACACATTCCTAACTGTCCCATTTTTTCTGCATACCTGTCAGATTCTTTCTCTGCCCACAGAAAAATCTCTGGCATGTCTGTCACTGTGTTTATATAGTTGCCAGCGCAGCTGTTCTCACTTGCTTCTTAGTTTTCTAACTATGATACCAGACTGGATTTTGAAGTAAAGAGATGCTTAAACACAGTAACAAAAATACCAAGGTATGAAATACCAAACACAAATACTTTCATTTCTTTCAATTTCTAAGCAAAAGGTGTTGCTTCCCTCCATTTTCTCTGCTTGCATGACCCCTTCAGAATTGCAGCAGCCAGCAGCACTCCACTGAATTCTTTGTACATTTATTCACCACCTCTGCATGACCTTGTCACACTGAGCTTTGAGCAAGGCTGGGTGAGCTGCCATTTACCAGTCCCCGCATCCGTTTTTAGAAAGAAACTGAAAGGGAAAGAGAGAGCATAGAAGAACTCCCTCCCTTCCCATTTAGAAATGTCATGCATACTGAGCCAAATAGTTCCTGAAATAAAAGCCCTTAAAGACAGGGTTGGGATTTATTTTCTTTAAGCCAGTTGTTTAAACAGTGATCTCAAGTTAGTCACTCCAGGGTCCCTCTATGCAGCCATAAAGGGAAATATGCACCTCCAAAGGCCAAAGACCCTAAGATGAAGATAACTCTCTACAGCTGCTCAGATAAATCCTCTGTGGAAGTATCTGTTTCTCACTGGTTGCTATAACTGGAACACAATTTACTCATTGAAATTAAGGGAGGAGCGTCCTCTACTTGATACACAAGGGAAAAATGCAGTCCCTCTCTAATGTGGATGGGGGGCTACCAGAAATAAAACGGTTGATGTTTTGGCCAATATTCTCTATTCCTTAATTTCTTAGTCAGGGCCTTCTATGTGCATTTGCAAGGTATAACAGTGCAAATGCGATCCAAGCAGAATTCTTACTAAATCACATCATGACAGGTTAAGTGGATGTCGAATTCATTGCCAATAGTGTTTTGCTTCCATTTGCTTGACTATATTTACTCAATCCATTTGCCTGAAGGATTGCTCCCAAGGCTTTCAGGCTGCATATTTGAACTATATACTGTGTTTGTTGAACAAATGCTATAATTTGTGGGTAATGTTTCTCTTCAAAAGAATTTTTTTTCATTTTTTCTTCCCCTCCAACTGACCCCCCACCAAACCAAACCAAACCAAAAAAAAAAAAAAAAAAGAAACGAAAGTAAATGGATTAATCTCAACATTAGATTTTTGAGAAACCTATAGCAGCAATCTGCAGCTACTCAAGGTTAACCAGTGAAATAAAACTCCTCCAGGGAAGTAGACGTGTTTCAAAATTGTTAGGTTTTGTGATTTGTTTTTTTTTTTAAATAATAGATTTTTCTTTTTCTTTTTCTTTTTCTTTTTCTTTTTTTTTTTTAAATAATCCTGGCAGTAATTTGGATATTAAGTATGACGGTGATCTGTAAAAGAACGTAACAATTTGCTTGACTTTCAGTACATGATTAGTCTCACTGTCTCTTCACGTGCCAGATGTAATAATTAAGCACTTTGTTAAACATAGACATGCTGCCAGAAAGTGTCACTGTAATTAGATTGTTACAGCAATGCATATATGAAACTTGGAGCATAATTTCCCTGATTAGCATGAACATTATTAAGGGAATCTTCTTTCAGAGAGTATAATTGTTTTTTACAGGCTGGCTTTAGTAAAAACCAGCTTTTGCATAGACTGAGGGAGTGCCTTTTAGAGTGTTGTTGATGATTGCTTAGGCTACTTTATTTTTAGGGAAACACTGCACTCTGCAGGTGAAAACTCTTCCCCAATCTTGTAACACCCTGCAAAGGTCTGGAAAGAAACAGATCCTGTGTGATGGGCAGTTAATGCTGTTTAACCAAGGAAGTGCATTATCTGCAGCATCCTTATAAAAAGGAAAAAGTCTTCCTTCCTTCTCTCACTCCCTCCCTTCCTTCCTCCCTTCCTTCCTCCCTTCCTTCCTTCTTTCCCCCCCTCCCTCCCCTTCCCTTCCCTTCCCTTCCCTTCCCTTCCCTTCCCTTCCCTTCCCT
>JANRGW010030347.1:123033-140470 GCA_024733675.1 Psilopsiagon aymara | reverse complement strand
CCTCGGCCGGGCAGGTAAGGACCATCCGAGAGGCCCCCATCCCCGGGACAGCGGCTTTGCAGGGTCTGGGTGGGTTGGGGGGGGTCGAGGGGGGCGGCTTTGTGCGGGATAAAACGTTTGTCTGGACTCGCTGCATTCCAAGGGAAAAAGAATGGAAAAAGGGAAAGAAACCCCCGAGCCTCCTTCAGCCGCCTGAGTCTCCGAATGCAATTTGTCAGGGGGCCCGGAAAAGGGGGAGAAAACTTCAAGCGAGACTTTCTTTGCCTTCTGGAGCCGGGCCGCCTGTTGCCGGGCTCGGTTTTGTGGAGCAGAAGTCAGGATGTGCTCCTGGGGCTGTAGCTCTCGGTCTATCGGCGGCTGTATCGATAGTGAGGCTGCTGGAGACCTTTCCCCTCGCCCTGTGCCTCCTCCCTGGGGAGAAGAAACTTTGAGGGCAGGAGCGAGCAGCAGTTCCCTTCGCGCATCGCGGGCGCAGGAGCTTGAGTTGGGCACCCCCCGGTCCTCCCCAACCCCTCTTTGTAGGGTTTCTGCCTATAATCGTGGCTGTTGAGCGTGGCAAGAGGAAGCTGCGAAGTGCCAGATGTGCAACAGCACTGGCCACGCAGCCAGGAAAAACCCTGGAATGTCTTTCCTAACCCTGCGGGAGTGGGACATCCACTTAATTTCGTTCCACTGATGCCTTGGGTTCTGAGTACGTGGAGCTCCGCTTTCCAAATGTCTGCCTTCCCTGGTGGGCTGGAAATGCCAAGGCAGGGAAGGGGGAGAGCCGTGGGTCTGCTGGAGAAGTGCTGTGTTCTCAGTGTGTTCCGAGTTTGGAGCAGACTCTCGGAGGAGCCATCCGTGCTCTGAGGTCTCTTCAGTTTGTGCTTCAAGGGACAGGCTCTGAAGCAGTTTGTTGGCAAAAGACAGTTTTAAAACCAGAAAAGTTTTAAGCCCAATGGAGCTCTGTGAGGTAATGAGAAACAGTGAAGTGCTGAGAGTGGAGCCTGGGGATCCATCCGGCATCTGAGCCTGAGTTTTGTGGGCTCGGGGTGGTTTTCCTCTGGAAGTCCAGTGTTTGCAGGGTGGCTTGTGTGCTACCAGGACAAATGCGTGTGGGGTTCTCTGTATAGCAGCGTGATTATGAACTATTGTGATTTCTAGGTTCTTAAATGACCTTAAGGAAGAAAAGGTGGGCGTATGAGGAATGCTTTCATGAATGGCTTGCTCAGAGTCTCGGCAAGATGGAAAATAAGCTGCTGGTTGAGGAATAAAACATTTCTAAACCACTAGAAGTTGATGGTGAAGCTAACGGCGGCTGGGGCTGCAATGAGAGTTCGTTGTGCAGCAGAAGTATGGGGCTGCCAGAGCAGTTTGTGACTAGGATACCGGAGCAATACTTGCTCCTCTGGAGCTCCCTTCTCGTGCGGCCACATCATCGGGCCGCTTTGTTTTAGTTTAAAACTGCATGGTCACCTATCTCAGCCATTCCAAAGGGTGTTTTTCCCTTTTCTCTTGTCTGTGCTGATGTTTGAATGGTTTTGGGACATCCTCACACATTCTGCCCATTGGTATAAATCCATCAGGCATTTTCGCCATCAGATCTGCTCCTGTTAAAAGTTACCTGGTTGCTTTGCTGGAACCTGTGCCTCCAGCTGTGGGCTGCAGGGAGCTGATGCTTCTGTGCAGGGCTGAAGAGCTATTGTGGGGCCGATGGGCAGCTCCAAGTAGTGACTTGGAGTGAAAGGCTTGGAGTTTTCCTAATGAGCTTCCTAATAGGACATCAGATAATTTGGATGAGGGAGGAGTCAGACTGGGGCCGGCGATGGCATTGACTAATGCTCTTTATAGCTTTTGTCTCATCTTTCCAAGCGATCTTTGATTTGATTTCAGCTCAGATTGCTTCTGTTTCAGTTTCTGTTTAGTTGGCTTCTCTGTATGAAGAGAGGTGGCTCTCCTGTCATCTTCCAAAGGAGATCCATCGATTGGCTGCAGAGAAGAAGGACACCTTGCAGAGAGGGTTTCTAGGGAGCTGGCTATGCCCAAGCGACGTGAGCTGAGTGCCTCGGAACGCTGCCATTCCAGCTCACATTTTCCCCCATTTTAGCCAATGATGTCAGACAAATCTAACCCGCAGACAAAGCTGGAATCTGCCTCTGCTTCCCCAAATCCCCATGAAAACGAATCAGGTTTCTGGGTGAATATCTTTGGAAGCAGCCGTTTCCTTTCGTGGCACAGGAAAGTGGAATCGGGACACATGGAATGCCCTTTAAAAGAAATGAAAATGCTGGAAACTATCAAGTGTCCTGTTACCATCTGCTGCTTCTCCCCTTGGCTCTTCCCCACTCATCCAGAAGAAGGTAAAGAGCAGTCTATACCTGGGCAGTCAGAAGTGGTTTGTTGAATACTTTGCCAGTCAGAAGTGTTGATACCATTTTACAAGAAGGAAAGGGATTGTGTGAGTCTGGAACTGAGGTGGATCTCATTCCCAGTATAGAACCTGGATTATGCTGTCAGGGCAGTGCCAGGTTGGAACTGGATGCTGTGACTTCCAAGCGCTTGCTACTGCTGGAATTGCCGCCCTGCTCTGTAATGCTGGAGGGTAACCCAATAAACAAGACTGTCTTGCTGTTACTCCTACTGCTTGCAGACAAGGGGGATGTGCATCCTTACTTTACGTGGTGCTGTCCTTGCCCCTTAGATGCTGTTTTTGTTGGAGGTGGACTTCTCAGGCTCATTCCTTTAAAAGGCTGAGTGCTGTGTCTCTATGTGTGATGTTCAGACCAAGTTTTAATTCTCAAGTAGCATTTCTTTTCCACAGACCTCCACATGAGAATCATTGCCACCTTCCGAGAGCTCCAGGCTCTTAATGGCTCGTGGATGTCCTCTCACCCTTGGTAGCATGAACTTGGTTGATTTTCCCCGAACAGTCTGGTCCTGGTGCTCTCTGTCCATCACTGGTGACTCAAAGTATCCCTGTCTGTCCTGCAGCCTGGGTTCAGGGCACAGACTCACAGTGTGTGTTCTCAACTGCTCTGAATTACAGAGAGAATCTTTAAGATGAGCCAAAACGTGGCAGCAGATGCTGAGAAGCAGAAGGTGCTATTGTGGCGTATGAGCCTAATGCAGAGGCCTTTGTGTGAAGTACCAGTTAATAGATGGGGTTTAGGTAATCTGAGTTTTCTCTGGACTTCAGAAATCAATCTGTGGGAGTGCTTTAATGCTTTTCAGGAACTGCCCTTCAGCCTAAGGGGTTTCCTTCTACTGAGTAAACTGGTAACTCTTTAAACAGCTACCTTTTGTGCTATGCCCTGGTTCTTTGCCCTGCTCCCTGTGTTCTCCCTCTCCCCATGCTACCTGGATGCTGGGGCTGAGCCATGGTGCTGCCCCTCCTGAAGCAAGTTAGAGGATGGATATCAGTCACACCATGCAAACAGGAAAGTCTGTGCTTGGAAACACTGCACGGGGCAATGCTGCTGTGAATGCTTCTGCGTGAGCAGAACCTGTAAGGGTAATGAAGGGAAGGGGGGACAGGCCAGCTGGCCATCGGGGATAGTGTGTGTGTAGCAGTGCCCGAATGAGGTGTCACGATAATGATTCATGGGTTTATTATTCATGTGTTTGTGTGGTTGCCTGTGGATACATCTGGAGAACAGTGGGACCCGGGAAGAGAAGGGAGCTGAGCACCATCGGCTGTTGGCTGGCAGCAAACTGCAGCTGCAGGGATGGTCCAGGATCTCGGTCAAGCAGAGGATGCAGGCAGGGGATCCTTGGCCTCCAGGGGCTTCCAGAGGGTCCCATTTGGAGCCTCTCTGACCTGCTGGTTGGTACTTGTAGAAAAGCAAGGACCAGTCTGTGTATGCCATGGTGGAGGTGCTCCCTTTTGGAGCTCATCTCTGCTGCTCTGTGAATTGGCTTTGAAGTGCAGCAGCCCCTAAGACAGAGGAAATCCCTTCTGCGCTGCAAGTACGAATTTGGCACTTCATCGCGTCCGTACACGCTCACCCACGTGGGCTCTTGCTTTGGTCGTGCAGGAGGAGGGTGCAGCTTTTGATCTATAAATGAAGTATTCTGCAAAGAAAGGTTTCAAATGTTTGGGCTCTGTGGCAAACACAGCTAGAACTCTTCAGCAGCCAGGTTTTGGTAGCTGGAAGCTGCTGTTTAAATGAGGATTGTTTGGGAAATCAACAAGGAATTAACCACAGAACACACCTCAGACTTCCTTCATGTGGAGGACGACTTCCATGCTTTTATGCAGTGCAGACCTCTACTTGTGTTTAAGAAAGCCCTGACTGCTGCAGCTCTGTTACTACTCCTGCTGAGGAGATCTTGGGAGTGCTGAGGCCTAAAACAGTCACCTGCTGGAATGGGGTCAAATTTAAGATCTGCAGGAGCTGTCTCCCAGTAAATCAGTGTACGCATGGGTTGCGCGTCTTGTGGAGCTCAGATTGATCTCTCCGTTGGTTTCCCTGCACTATCTGCTTAGGTGGTAGAATCCCAGACTGGCTTGCATTGCAAAGGACCTTAAAGCTCATCCAGCTCCATCCCCTGCCATGGCCAGGGACACCTTCAACTAGAGCAGGTTGTGCCCAGCCCCATCCAACCCGGCCTTGAACTCTGCCAGGGATGGGGCATTGTCATTCGGCTGTTTTACTGAACCCTCACCCTGGTGCTGCGGATGCTGTTCTGAGAGGTTTTAGGAGATGCTGGAAGGAAACCACAGGTGGACACTGTGTTGTGTCAAAGGCTTTACTGTTAGCAGCTGATGGGATGGGTATTGGGTTTGTAGGCAGTTCGTCTTTAAAACAAAGTAAACCCTTGTTAAACAAAGAAAAAAGGCAGTGAAGAAAGGAGCAAAACCAGGAGGAGGGAGACATGAAAGAATGGAAAAACTTGGTTGAAACCTAATGTTATATGGAAAAAACTTGAGTTGGCAACACGGTATAATTAGCCACTGGGTTACTGTTGGCAAGTTGTGAGGCTCTTGAAATGAAGCCGAGCCCGAGCGCAGTGTCCAAGTGATGTTGTGGTTTCTTTGTGGATGTGTCTGGAAAATCTGGAGAGCTAAAATAAATAAATGAAGGAGCTGCACAAAAGGCGTTTCTGAGGTTACTCACTCAGAGCTTCGGCTCTTTTTGCCTCCAGAAGCCAACCGTATTCTCGGCATCATCTGGAAGCTTTCACGATGGTGAGAAGTAACTTCTCTAAGCTGGGAAAATGGCATTCATGTGTCTGCAATGGTGGAGTTTTCCTGCAAGACTGTGTAATAAACTGGAGAGGAAAAGGAGAGTTTGGGGGGTGAAGGAGTGGAAGGAGCTGCATCAGCGCTGCTTCCTGAGCTCTGCTGTGGACTCTCAGTCCTTTAGGCAAGTCCCTGTTTCCCATGCCCTGGGGCCTGGTCCTGTCATCCTGCATGGAACCTGCTGTTGTGGTGATGCTTTAACACAAAGTTACTGCTGATGCACCATTGAGATGTGCTTCCAAGCGCTGAAGTTCCGGGAGTCTCTTTCCATCCCTGTGCCCGGGTTATGTTCATGGGTGTCTGAGTTTTTTACTTCTGTAGTACTTTTCCTCCCTGGGATGGTGTTTTCCTGTTGAGCAGCACCAGTGCCTCACCCTTCAAATCCAGAAGGTTGTTTGGATTTGGGCTTGGAATTTGGGCAGGTTTCTTACAGATTAATAATGGTGTGCAGTACAGAGCACCGTGCTGGCTGTGGGATGGTGACATTCAAGCGTCTTGCCGATGTAGAAGCCATTCCAGTGTATTTTGTTCTGAGTGCTCTGCCCCAGGCTCCTTTCATCCTGCTGGGTTTGCTCTCATGAAGTCTCCCATGGTTGATGCTATGCTCCTTGTGGGGCTCAGCCCTGCTGCTGTAGATGCACTGGAGAAGGATGTGAAGGCAAAGCCTCAGTCGTGCTGTGCTCAGAGGCAGCTCGCCATTGGTCTGGCTGTCACCCAAAGGGACTCCCTGTTTTCCTACTTAGGGATGGGAGTGCAGGGTTGGGGAGCCTTTTTTTCCCCTTAGGAAGCTGCACTTTGCTGAAGGCCTGGGGGATCTGCCAAGCCTAAATGCAGCTAAATCTTGTGTTAGCTGGGGATGACCCTGTGCACCGTCGCTGCAGGATCAAGCTGTGCCCTGCAGCAAGGGAGACACTAATTCTTTCAGAGCGTATAAAGCAGCGAGCATCCTGGCTTGGCTCTTAAGTGAACTGAGTGAAGCCCTTTTCCTTCCTTGCCTTTCTGTGCTCCCCTGCTGTAACTCGCAGAGGCCGGGGGAGCCCACAGCTCTGCAGGCGATGCTGTAAGAACTGGATGGGGGGAGCCCCAGGGGAGCAGGGAGGTCACTGAGGGGTCTGGGCCCCTGGCAGGCAGTTTGAGTGGCCAGATTTAGCGTTTCACTTGTATGTCAGCTGGAGTTTCTATTTCCTGAGCGTGGATATAGAGGAGAGAGCTGAGCTTTGGCTGAGCTCAGGGATCCTGACGGAGAGCCTCGCTGGCCTCTTTTCCTCTGCTGTTCCTCCCTCCACCCCCTTTTTTGTTTCCAAGACAATACTTCAGTGCGAATTCATTGCAGCTGAATTCCTGGAGGTGACACTGCCAGTTTCCCAGCACCTCTTGTGTTCCTGCGGTGTTTTACAGGGTGATTCTTGGTGCTGCTCCTACAGTGCACCCCTCGGATATGAATTAAGTTTGTGTGGCTTTCGAGGGGGCTCATCCTGGTGGTGCTGGAATGAGATATCTGTTGTGTGTGCTCGTCTGCTGCAGGGGAGAGATTTGGTCTGAGGGCTGCAGTTCACCAGCTGAATAATGAATGCATTGTTTGTATGCCCTTATTTCCAGCTTGCAGCATTAGGAGTGAATAGAAAGGTCAAGGAGATGAGTCACTGTGAATACAAGTGTCATTCTGCTCAGAATAAATGGAAAAAAAGGTGCTTCCAAGAGAGGTGTTTCAGCTGGTGCCAAGCAGCTCCATTTCACTGTGCTTGGGGTGTTACAGGAGTGAATGTCAGCTGGGATCTGCTCAAGTGCTCAAGCACCAAGGGGCTGGGGCTCCAAGCACAGCTACTGGTGGAGGCTGAGTACAGTCAGGGTGATGCTCTGAAGTGCTGGGCTCATTCCTGCTCTTTTGCAAAGCAAGGAACTAGAGCTTGTAGGGTTGGTAACTCCTGTTCTCAACTGCTCTGTAGACCCAGTGGTACCCAGAAGCAAAGGACTCCTCCAAACCAATGTGGAGACTGCCAGCGCTCAGCCAGGCTGCTCTCCTCTAACACCTAGGCAAGGGTTGGTAGTGCTGTGAAAGTGCTGTCGTGGGACAGTGTCATTCCTGAAATGCTGGTGGGAAAACATGTGCACCTCGAGCAATGGGTGTCAGTGAGGTCCCAGTGCGGTTCCTGCCCCATCCCTGGGGAAGGAGCTGTGGGATGGTGGTGTGCGTGAGCGTGCCCATCCCTGCCCTGCGCACAGTCAATGCCCACTTGTGAATTCAGCACTTCAATTTCTGCCCCAAAGCTTCCTTCAGTGACCCCTGCAGCTGGTCCAGCCACGCTGGCGGAGCGCTGAAACGGGGTGTGCCTCATGGGCTGCATGTGTGGAAGGGGAGTGGTGAGCTCCGGTGGGTTAGTGCCAAGTGGGTGGGATGGGGACGTGGCCAGGGTTTTCCTTTAATAGGTACTGCTGGGGCAGTTACAGTAAAGCAGGGATGGTGGCTGAGAGACCAGGACACAGAATCTAGTTCAGGAGTTGTTAAAGCTGCTTTTAATGGGGCAGATTTTAAGTCATGGGCTCCCGTCCCTGTGGGTTTCCTTTCTCACATGGCTAGAACCTTTCTTGGGGGTTACCAGCATTCTAGCCAACTGCTTTTCACTGGCAAGGGAATGTCCATGATGTGTTCGAGGAGGTGATGCACTGAGGCAGACAGCCCTGCAGGTGTTATCTGCCCCCTGCTCTGGTCTGTGGCAAAACTTGAATCCTGAGACAGTACCTGGAGATACTTAAGTTCTTATTTCTAGCCACTGGATTTTTCTGTTCTGAAGCCACTCTAAAAGCCAGAGAAAGCCTCAGTCTTGGTTTATTCTCTGCTGTTAAAATACACCTTCAATAGAAAATGAAGCCAATTGTTTTTCTTGCCCATCTAATGAAAGATCACTTCCATGAACAGCTTCCAAGTGAGTTTGCCAGTGTAGCTTTGATCCAAAAATTCAACATAAATTCCATGTGATATCAAATGACTGGGAACTGGGACTCATTTGTTGCTCTTGTAATGGCATGCTGCTGACCAAGGGCTGCAGCTCATGGGCACGGGAGGACTGCGCCTGGCCTGCGCACCAAAGCACTGGGTCTGTGACCTTAGTGCCAGTATTAATGGAAGTTAAAGCCTTCTGCAGACAGCTGAGGTGATGGTGGGAGTGCTGCAGGCAGGCAGGACATGGGAGCAGGGGATCTGTGGGAGCAGCAGAGCTGCTCTGTGTTCACTGATGTGGAACTGGGTGGGAGAAGCTGCCGCAGGCAGGAGCTGTGCAGGACATACCCCTTGGGTTCTCCAAGCACAGCGTCTGTTCCTGACCATGGGCTGCTCAGTGTCTCTTCTTGGAAAGCTGTCAGTTCCTTGAAGGATAAGGGCTGTTTGCATGGAGCCCCGCGGCTGCAGACGCTGTTCCTGATGAGATCGATGTTTTTCCCTCGCTCCCATTGGGCATTCTGCGTTCCGTAACAGACAGGGCAGATCACGGAGAATCCCCTCACTGTTCCTGTGCTCCAGAAGCAACGTGAGGGTGGGAGGAGGAAGCGGCTTTCATCCGTGTCGCTGCCTTTGGCACTCGCTGGCAAGTGCTCATATAGGAAAACTGCTTGGAATGTTCTCTTGCCGGGGTTTGCAGGGATGGGGAGAGGCGAGGGATCACGTCTTGTGCACGTCGGGAGAAAGTCCCTCACTGCCTCTCTCAAATGTTTAAATTGAAACAATCTGCCCTTCTGCAACTGCTGGATGCTTTCCCTGCTGACCTCAGGAGCTGGGGCTGGAGGAGGAGCAAGCGGGCCCCGGCGCTCGTAGCAGGCTCTGGCTTGTCTTGAAACTCCAGTCCCCATTCCCTGCAGGATGCAAACCAGAAAAACAATAAGGGCCATATCTGCTCTGGAAACATCCATTTTCCCAGTGCTCTCTAATTAAAGAGCTATATCAGGAAGCAGCAGAGCCTTTATGAACTGGAGGCTATTGTCTTACAAGACTATGTATAGAAGAGGCAGCAGGCGCACTTAACCCTTCTGCCAGTGCCAGCACTGAGGGATAAATCCTCTGCAGCATTCCACCACCCCTTTCTTTTCCAGCCATAGACACATTCCCACAGCAGGGTCTGACTGGAGCAGAGCTATGAGTGGGCAGGATCTGCCTTTCCCTCCTGAAGGAGAAAGCAGAGCCCAGAAGCCCTGCAGACAGCACTACCTGAGGATGCTGGATGTGGTGCTTGGTACCCAGTCTCTGAGTGGTCCCTACTTAGAGGATTTCTGGGTGCCAAAGGGAAAGCCACCCCAAGATTGTTGATCTGATCACTGAGTTTTTCCTTTGCCTATGGCCCTGTAAGGCTGCGTCTGCGTGGATCCTGCAGCCCTGCGCTGCTGCAGGACTGTGTCCATGTGGAAATCTGGATGCAGGGCTGGGCCCCAACTTCTGTGGACCTTGGGATTTTGGGCAGTGAAGTAGCACTGAATCATCAGGCCTAAATCACAGAACGGCCGTTCATCTGCTCTGCCACTACTGCTTTGACTTGCTGCCTTCATTGCCCACAGGTCTATGTTTTCTTGGCAGTTTACAGAGCATTTTACAGACTAATTGGGATTCAGCCTAGGAAAACCCATTGTGATTTCTTGTGGCGATGGGGAACAGGCTTGGATAACACTGGGCTGATTAAGATTTTTCCCATTAAATATGAACCAGAACAAAAACTGGAGCTTGTTTTGGGTGTGAAAATACCCATGAAGAACTTTGGGCTCCTCATTTGAAGGTTCTTAAGCTTTCACACCAAGCGCTTAGAGATGCTCTGAAAGGTTCAGAGTCGGAGCAGCAGTTCCAAATACACTGCCCATCGAGTGACCCAGCGGGCTCCCCTCCCTGCAGTTCCCTGCTCCAAAGCCTTGGCCAGACAAGCCGGGGCCCTCCCTGCCCTGGGGACACTCATCCCAAATAACAAACAGTAGTGCTGCTAAAAGGAGCAGGATTCCTGCAGCCTGGAAATAGCTGAGTCTCTGCTGCCTCAGTTGGGCTTGCCCAGCCTGGGGCGAGCTTTTCATGGATGAAGCTGAAACATCTGCTTTTGGGGGAGTGAAATGTGCTGCATCTTTGCTTTAGCTCATGTGGCCTCTAAGGAGCCTGGGTGGGATGTGTGGCCCCATTTACCTGCCCCTGTTGTGACATCTGGGCTCGAGCTGATTGCTTTTCTTCTGCTGGTGGCAAAATGCCCAGCCTCTGGGTATCCTATAGGACATTTTAGGCTGAAAATAGACCTGGGAGATGAGGGAGAGCTTCTGTGAAACTAAAGTGGGCTCTCTTATGCTACAGAGGTGTTCCAAGAAAGGTATGTGGGGAGCAGAGCTGTTTCACCACTCTTCATTTTAGTGAGCAATGAATGACAGCGGACAGAGTGTGATTGAAGGCAGGACGTCGTGCCTGTGAAGCGTCAGTCAGTGCAGGATGAAGCAAGGCACACGAAGAACTGTTTTCCTAGGAGATAAAGCCTAGTGAGAAATGACCATTGGAGAGCACAGGGGGTGAAATAACCTGCTCCAGCCACGGTCCTCACTGTGCCTCTGGAAATCTGCTGGGGATGGATGGGCAGTCTGGGAGGAAGGGACGTGTGGGGCTGACCGGCCTGAGAGCATCCTCTGTGCTACCACACTCAGAAATGCTTTGTCAGGTATGAAGCCTCCCAGAGAAAGCAGAGGGATGGATGGACGAATGTGGGGCAGGAGATGCTCTATAAGGCAGATATTAGAGCAGGGGCAGTTGCTACTGGAGAAACTGATGTTCCACCAAGGGCTGGGTGTGAAAAGCAGAAACCCTTTTCCTTTGTACTGAGGGCTGCAGTGTGATGAGTCTGGATGCCTGCAGGAGCAGGAGTCGAGCTCAAGGAGGACTCGGTCTGTGTACTGCAGCCCCTGCCTTAGTGGAGCTTCTTCCTCCAGGCTGGTTGGTCCTGGTTAAACTCCTCTTTCATGCCACCAACCTCAGCAACGCTTAAACTGGGTTTACAGCTGCTTTGAATTGACACAGCCGTGAATCAGACTTGTGATGTCCTGGTTTTGTACAAAGTAATTGTGGTGCATTATCTGTGTGTGTAGCAATGGATTTGCAACTGGAACTTCTCTGCATGCATGTCCTGATGGATGTTGACAGGAATGGGCTGGAGGAGCCAGGGTGGCACCAGAAAAGGGCAGAGTCCTTCCCAAACTCTCATGGGTTTGGGACTTGTATGCAGTCTTTTCTGGGATGTCTGCCTTAATGTCAAAGGGAATGTCCCATCCCTTCTTGCTCTGGAAAAGAGATCTCAGCATGTTAATGAAGGGAAGAGGAACGTACTGTAAGTGACCTCTCTACACTTTTGTAAGGACAAAATCTGTTGTCCTGTAGTTAGGGGAAGTCTCTCTTTCCTTGGAGTAATAAATGAGGGCATGTAAAATGCACCCAGATTACTTTGAAGCTATTGTGTGTACCCTCATACAAAGTACTTGATGTCTTATTTTAGCCATGAATATCAAGCATGCCCCATGCATCAACCAGTCTTCTCAAAATACCCTGATAACTCTTCTTGGCATTTGCCTTGTCTCCAGTCTTCCAGATATTTTCTTACCTCACTTGGCTGCTGCCACTACTCAACATGCCTCGTGCTCATCTGTATGATGAGTGGTGCTGGGCTGCGGACTTGTCTGCATGAATTGATGCCTTGATGTGTCATTTACCTTCTCTCCATATGTAAAAATACCAAACGTTACTCACGCTCACGAGTGGATGTACAGATGATTGGAAGTGTCAGTGTGCACTTTTCCAGATGGTGGGAGCATGTTCCTTCCTTTGCTTCAAATGTCAAACTCAATGAAATTAATTACTCCCAGACTGAGGTGGTGGAGTGAGTCTTGTCTCTGTTTCGCCAGCAGCGGGGAGAAGCTGCAGGCTCCATGGCAGGAGCAGCTTTCAGGAGCTGAAACACAACCACTAAACTACGCTTCAAACACTGTAAAGATCTGGATTTGCAGCTGGATGGGGGAAGCTGGGTTTGGCCTTGGGAGGGAGGGATGTCTCCTGGGGGAAGAATGGCTTGAAATGGTGAGTGAAAGACTGACTTTGTCTGGGATTTCTTCTCTGCTGTGCATGGCACAAGTGCAGCACACCCTGGGAAGGGTCTTGGTGTTGCCCCTCTTGTGATTGCTGGGCAGGTATACAGGTGCTTGTTCTGGCATCTCCCATTGTGCTCCAGTGAGCTTTATACCTGCCCTTAATCTTTTGCCTTTCTGCTCCATCTGCAGCAGGATGCTGCTGGGGTTTTATTTGCACAACGTCTTCAGTTCTCAGGCTCTTTGGGGATAGCAATGGTGGAAGTTGGGCAGGGTTGGAGGGCAGTTGCTTTGCTCAGATGTTGCAAAGCTCCAGGGATGAACATGGGATTTGAGTGCCTGAATCAGGGCAATGAAGCACTGCATTTCAGTTTAGCAGCTTTGGGAAGGGGGTTGGTGAGCCTCAGGACACTCCTGGTGAACGGAAGAGTAACAGAAAGTGCAGCTCTCGGTTAATGTTTCTCTCCAGGGTCTGGGCATCGTGGCTCTGGGAACTGCAGAGCTCTGGGGAGTCACTTGGTGTTTCATGTGATGCTGAGGCTTCCCAGGAACCGTAACTGTGCCTGGGGTTTAAGGTGTGCTTTAAATCCCACCCTGCACCTTGGTTCATGTGAAAAGAGCACGTTCTTGTAAGGGCTTTTCTAGATTAATTCCTTCTGATGGTGCTTGGCATTTCTAGAGCACCCTTGCTCCTCGTGTCAGAGGCCACCTTGCAGCACTTACTTAAGTGGGTGGCCAGTTTGCCGTTTATCTGGGAAATAGCTGCCATCAGCGAGCTTCTAACCATGCGCAACTTGGGAATCCCCATTTTAACCCCATGGTCCTGGGCTGACACTTCCTCTTCCTCAATGGCCACATATCCCGGTGTCCCTCCCAGTGCTGTGAGCCCTCCCTTGCATGCCAGACCCAGAAGAAGAACCAGGTCCTTCTCCTCTCTCCCTCTGTTGTTTCTCCCCTTCGTGCTAAGTACAGTAATGGCCCTGAGCAGCCCAGGGATCCTGTCCCATGATCCCCATCCCCGCACAAAGGGTCTCTCGCTTCCTCGCCTTCGGGGTGTTTGAGAACATGTGCCAGGGACCCTTTGCTCTGTATGAAAACAGCTCCTGCCTTGCCAGAGCTGTCACTTATTTTTTGATCCTTTAATTAGACTTTATCCTGTTTGCAGCTGCTTTTTTCCCTTTGACCCTTTGATTTACCACGGGGGGTATGTTTAGGGGAAGTTTTCCAGCTCCCTTTTCTACCTGAGCGTGCCCAGCTGCGCTGGCTCACAGGAGTCTTCTCTCCTTGGACTAAGTTGGAAGGCACTTTAATTGCAAGGCTCCAAACTTCCCAAATGTTTCCCACTTGTGTGTTGGGAGGCTCCCCTGGGATGAGGCTGCACACTTGAAGCTGAGATTATCCTTCCATCTGCTTTTGCCTGAAGCTGGCAGCTGTTTGTGACTCCCTCAAACGCTTGCTGCTGTGGGTATTTTAATACTGCTCTCATCATTGACTTTGAAATACTTACTCAGTAGCATCCTCATTCATCCTGGCTGGCTGCTTTTCAGGGATCACATCTGAATAAAGGACCTGGTAACTCCTCATCTGCCGAGACTGGTTTCTCCATGTGTAAGAGATGGATCTCTCCCTGCAGCAAACGGTCCCTCTTGTCAGGACTCCAGCACAGTGATGCTGACTTACAGCACAGGAGGATCTGTCCTGGTGGTGTACAGTGGAGCTGTTTTCCCATCTCATCAATATCCCATTAATCAAAATCTTTTTGCTGCTGATGATCAAAACTCCAGTCTTTGCACAGGCACAGACTTCCCTGGGAGAACACTTCCTGCTCTTTTCAGTGGCCACCCTGGCCCAGCATCCTGCAGCCCCAATTTCTTCTGTGGTCCCCACAGAGAACGTATCTGTGGATCCACATTCATCCCCTGCCACAGCTACTGCCTCTGCCTCCCTCTGCCTGCAGCTCCTGAGCTGGCTGTGCTGCTGCCACAATGGGGGCTGCCATGTGGTGTGGATGTGGTGCAGACTGGTGACACTTCTGAATGCACCTTGGGGTCAGCTGCGCTTCCAGAGCATCCTGGTTCATCCCTTCACATTGTAAAGGGCTCTTTCTTTCTGGTGCCTTTGCCTGTATGATCCTTTTATTTTGTAGAATCCCAGACGGGTTTGAGTTGAAGGGACCTTAAAGCTCATCCACTTCCAAACCCTGCCACAGGTAGGGACACCTTCCACTAAAGGTTGCTCTAAGCCCTGTCTCCAACCTCGCCTTGGACACTGCCAGGTATGGGCCAGCCACTCTGGATGTATTGTTTGGGTGCAAAGATGTGCTTGGCAGAGACCAGTGTTGTGTGCCCTTTAACCAGGATGCTTTCTAAAGTAACCAAACCACCTTGAGATGCTGCGCAGCCTCTCCAGGAAAAGAGCAGGATGACTGATGCATCATTATGGAGGGTCTGCTGAGTGCCTTGGTAGTTGAGGCAGGTTCTTGTCCCTGTGCTTGGGAGGGAGGTTATGATGCATTTGGGACAGAATAGCAGCAGCAAAGGAACTTCCAGTTTCAGGCTTATCGAGTATGTTTAATTAACATTTAATTCTAGTGCAGGTGATTCAGAGGAAGTGAATTGGCTGGTCAAGTCGGTACAGTTTAATGTTCAGGGCTGTAGATGGACTTCATCTCTCACTGATGCCTCTGACCTTGCTCAAGGCCCCTTGTATTATGCTGCTCATGGTAACAGAAGAATGTAAATTTAACAGGAAATGCTGTGAACCTTTGAAACAAAAAAAGAGGGGATCATGTCAAGGTAAATGGCTGATGCTACAGACAGAGCCAATTAGAAGTGGTTAATAAGCCAGGGTATTGATTTCTGTGCTCCTCTGCTCTTTTACCTGCTGCAATTTGTACCCTTTGGAAGGGTGAGAACGATGAGGGCTCTGCTTGTGCTGTAGATAAGTATACATCAAAACCAATCTGTGGTTAGTTCAGTGATGCTGGATTGAAGTCAAATGGCTTCCAGGGGCTGCCCATCTTAGTGCAGGAGCTGGGTCTCACCCCTGCAGCTCGGGGCACTGGCTCTGCCTGAGGTTGGTGCCATATCTCACTTGGGTGTCTATGCTGTGATTGCATTGCTCAACATCATGTAAATGAATGCTGCTTGTGCTGTGTTCTTATACAAGTTTGTTTTGATTGCCCACCTCTCAAGGACAGATACTGCCAGCCTTATCACCTTACCCTGAGTAAATTATCACTTAACACACTGAGATTGTTTGAAAGCAAAGTAATATTCCTCAGTGAGAGCAGGGCCTGGCAGAGTTGCGTAGGGAGCGTATGGCAGAGGCAGGCTTTGTGGAAAACCTCAGCTCTGCCCAGCAGCTTTCCTTACAAAGCTGGAGTTTGTTTCCCTTTAGAGAACTGAGTTGTTTGACGGAAAGCTGGCTCTTCGGTGTTAGCAGAAAGCCCAGCTTTCAGTGGCCAGTGTATCAGGGTGTTGCTGTTCTGCACTTCGCTGGCTTTAAATGGAGCATCTGTGTAGAGTTGTCCAGATTCTGCCCTGGAAAAATCAGAGCAATTTGGATGAACCATCACTCTTTGTACTCTGGGTCCCCATGTGTCCTCCTTTATACTGCTGGTTCCCCCAAATCCATGTGCTTGGGTTTAAGGCACCGTGTGCACTGGGAGGGGGCCAGTGTCTTCCTGAACTTTCCTCTTCATGACTGGAAAGGCAGAGAATATAAAGCAGTGGGAACTGCTGCTGAATGAGCAAAGGGTGTGAGCTGAGCTGCTCTACACTAGTGTGAGAGACAGACGTTAATCCCGGTGGCTCCCTTTGCCAAGAGCATGCACGTGCCATGCTTTATGTCACCCTGTTTGTTTGGTGTTTTATTCACTTCTCCAGCCTGGAAGTGAGGACTGGCCCTGTTGGAAGCAGGGAGTGGTGCTTTGAAGGGCTCAGCACCCCACTGCTGCCAGGGTCAGCCCATCCATTGCCTGCCATAGTGCACACCTCATGGCAGTGCCAAGCACCTCATGTGGCTGCCAAGCTCCTCTTGCAATGTCACCTCAGTTGCTTGCAGTTAAGATGCAGAAGTACAATTTCCTGAAAGCAGTTGCAGTTTGTATGTATTAGGGTATAAAAAGCATCATTGCAGGAGTCTGTGAATGTTGCAGGCCTGGCTGAAAGCTGGGATTGAGCTTTTGAAACCTGCAAGCAGGCTTAGAGCTTGTGCCATGAACCAGTTCCAGGCAAGTGAGAATAAGCTTGAGCCTGGAATTGCCCTCTCCCAGATGAGAGGGTTTTCTGCTTACAGCCTGAGAAAAGATGTCCTAGAGATAAAGCTGCTGAAATACAAAGCCCTTTTCTTCCCAACAGAGAAATGCAGCACTGGTGACCACCTTCACTGAATATTGCATAGGGGAATCTTCAGTTACTTTCATGCATTATCTGGAATTGGTAGAAATACTGTATTTTCATTTGTTTTCTTGTGCTTTGGGACTGGCTTGTGGGAGGTTACCTGTATTTGTCTGCCTTTTCACTAGGAGGGAGCACTAATTGCTTTCTTGCTTGACTTAAATGGGCTCGCAGCAATTGAGGCTCTTGCTGCAGATGCACAGGGTCACCTTTCAGTCAGGCTCCACAGGAGCATCCTGCACAGAGACTTGTTTGACCAAGCACCACTGATGAGCACTCAGAGGTGGCTCTGAGCAAACCCCTTGGTTATTTCCTACTGCCAGGAGTGTTCTCTTATTCCTCCCCTTCATCAGTACACTTGAAACCTCACCTTAAAACTGAATTGTGTGCATATTTATTCTCAGTAAAGGCCACCAATATACTTTGCTGTGCATTTATCTTCATCTTTAAGTGGATTACATTTAGCCACATTATGTTTGTGTGCTTCTGTAGGACTTTATAATCGGTTTGATTTGCTGAGCAGCCTGCATGTATTCAGGGAAAGGCTTAGTCCCAAGAGCTTATATATGAGGTGTAAAGAAGTGACTAGTCCAGTGCCGGAGGACAGTGCTGGTGTTGGAGCTGAGAGAGAGCCGTGCATGCTTCCTAGGTATTGGGAACTTCTTCCCTGTGAGGGTGCTGAGGCGCTGGCACAGGGTGCCCAGAGAAGCTGTGGCTGCCCCATCCCTGCAGTGCT
>JANRGW010030347.1:96474-117193 GCA_024733675.1 Psilopsiagon aymara | reverse complement strand
CCCCCCCCCCCCCCCTTTCTGTGGGATTTAAGGTACTTTTCAAGGAGATGCTGCTCTTGAAATTATCCTTATTCACTTTATCTACTGTAATACTTGCTGCAGGATAAGATGGATAGTTTGTTTTGTATTGTTTGTTCATATAGGGAGGCTTTGCTCCCAGTAAAGCTGCACCCCTGATGATGTGACACGTGGATATAAATACCAGACTGGTGGATTCTGTACTGCATGATGAGAAAACTGCAGAGGGCACCTGGAATGAGCTGGGAACATAAATGCTTATTCATTCCTCACCTTATGACCTCAAGTATTTAGCAGTAATTGCACATAAGCCATAGTAGGATCAAGTGCTGTGTCACTCAGTCCTGAAGGTCTTCGGATGCCCTTTAGCTGTAATGAAACCAAATATAGAAGAATGGTTCACCACTGCTAAGTTTGGTGACCTCTTCTTTAGACAGCCACATGTCTTGGTGGTTGTGTTACTATAAGGACAGGTCAGCTGTGCACCAAAAATGTGTCTCAGGATGCTGATGAGACTTTTGTCTCCATTTTGAAGGGTATTGTAAGGCAAAATATTGAAGAAGGGGGATATTTCTTGCCTCAAAGTTCTAGGAGTGCATTCAGTGAAGATGCTGAAGGCTTGCTAGTGGGATGTGTGTAATTTCAGTTTATTAAACTGCTTTGCTAAAGCCTTTTCAGCTTCTGGTCTGTTCAGATCTTTGGGGCCTCCTGCCCGTTTGCAAAAGGCAGTTGGAAAAGCAAATCTGTTTTCAGCAATGCACCAAATGTGCAGCATCCTCTATTGCTCCACTGGACAAGGGGTCTGTGGAGAGGAGGATGTAGGCATTGCCTCACTTGAAGTATGCAAACCACTGCAGGTACAGCTCTTTTCACAGCGAGGACACCAGCCTGGCAGGGGAACGGGTTTCTTGTCGACTGGTGGGTGAGTGGTCCAGGTCTGCAGAGGAAGGAGCAGGTTGGGCATGGTGTGGGAGCTCATCCGCTGCTGTTCTTCCTGCAGGCATTCTTGAAGAGTTGGCTTTGACCTTTGGGGATGTCCAGGCAAAGCTTTTCCTGAGCAACCAAATGGATGTGGAGGAGCCCTTAAGAGTTTGGGCAGGTTTCCAGATGTAAAATGGGAAGCAATGTTCAGTCTTGTTCCAGGGCTCTCCAAGCTGCAGGGTGCAGCTTTTGGGGCAGCCTCTGGTCTCATTCTGGCTATTTGGCTATTTAGGGCTTCTCTCTGTGTACTGGGTCTGTTGCTACCCTCCTCTGGCTCAGCAGGAACTGGGCTCTTTGGGAAGCCCTGTGCATCTCAAGTGAAAGAAGGATCCTGTGTAACGCTGCATAGTAATGTCATTCATGAAGAGCAAGTAAAGAAAAAAGCTTTCATAAAGCAACAGCTAATTCAGTCCTCGGATGAAGGCCAAGCTCAGTGCAGGCTTGCAAGGAATACCCTGTAGGACCTGGTTTTGGTCAGTCTGGTCTCCGTCCTCTGTGCATGATGCTGTCGGCGCTCCTAACAGGAGCTTTCTGAGTTCAGATTTGGCTGAGAAGTCCAAAGAAATAAATAAACTGATTAGCTGGGCAGGAATCAGAACTGCTGCTCTGTGGAGCTCTCCTTTCTGGAAGGAGCTGGAGACTTTCATGCTGTTTAAGTCATACTCAAACTGATTTCTTAGTGATGAAGAGCAGTGTGAATGCTCTGTAGGGCTTCAGCTGCCTCCTTGCATCCTCTTTGATTTCCAAGAGCAAGCAGAGATGAGACATTCATGTACATCTGAGCCGAGGTTATTTCCTCTCTTGCTGGTTACCTCTGAGGTTTATACTTCATTTTTGCAATACCCAGACTATTCTACCTCAATATCTCACTTTGACCTAATCCATCATCCTTAAGGAGGTATAGAGGATCTTCCTGTAAAATGAAGAGGAATCAATTGCATGTTGTGCTTGGAGGCTCTCAGCTTGTGCTTGAATCAGCCCTTACAGAAGTGCTGCACCCAGGTTCTGATAATGAGGGTGGTGTTGCTCAAAGAGCTCCAAGCAGGGCATGAAATGCTGAGCCTGCTACCTGTTTGCAGCAGGCCCAGCTTCACTGAACGCCCATCACCATGCTCTGATCACTGTGGGAGCTTTTGGCAAGCATTCTGTTCATGTATAGAGATGCTGAGATCTTCTATTTTCACGTCAACCTTCCTATCAGTGCACTGTGCAGTTTTAGCTATAAGATGATCACGATGATGAGCAGCACTTAACTCATCCATCACTGTACACATCTCCCCTATGAGGTGCCCATGACTGTCTCTGCTGCCTGCCCAGGCTCCCTTGCCACAGGAGATGGTGCTCATGCAGGTTCTGCCCCAACAGCAGCCAAGCTTTTGGACGATGGGTTCCTCTGCAGAGGTTTCTGTTCCTGTTCAGCCCCAGCATGGCCATGCTCTGCAGGATGGTTCATGGGCAGTGCTGTGAGCAAGGCCCAAACCCCTGCACCCTGACTGGGGATGGGGCTGATGTCAGGAGTCTGGAATTTGCATCCCCTCCCCCTTGCCTTTGACTTTTTCCCCTCTCCTCCCTAAATCCATGTTGGAGGCAGCTTAGGAGCTGGCTCATTTGAATCTCTTGGAGCACAGGGAGGTAACTGGAAGCAGAGCAGGAGTTTGGTTGCAATGTCAGTTGTTTAAATGCAGCTTGGGCTCTATATATGCAGACATTTCTGTGTGAAATGAAACATGGTTGAAGGCAGCGGGAAGATCCAAGTGTCAAGGACAGCTTAGACAAATGTGTGTCATCCATATACTAATAGGAATGAGAGCTGAGGAAGCAGCCCAGCTGTGTGCTGCTCAGGCCAGGCTCTCAGCTGGTTTATCTGCAGCATTGACTTGGATCTGCCATATGTTTGTAATCTCTCTTTGAGAGCCCCGCTTCTCAGGATTGTGGAAACTTTTAAACCCTGCCTAACAATGTACATGGATTTTCCAAGCAAATATTAAGCTGATCTTCCTGGTAACCAGAACTCTTCATATTGTAAAAGGTTTGTTCATGCTCTTTCTTTCCATCGCCTGGGGTGTTTGTGTTCAGTGCTGATGGCCATGCTGTAGCCCTTCCCCTTGGATGCAACCAGTTGCATATGGCACATCCCTTGCAAATCCTCTCTGTCTTTCCTGCACTGGGGAGATGTGTCCTTTTTGCAGTGGCAGCAGTGCCACACACCTCCCTGAATGCAGTTGGGCTATTTGTGACCATTCTATGAGCTGCATCCCTGCCTCGTGTTGCCTTGTCTCACCCCGGGCAGCATTAGATGCTGTGTTTGAATGCTGCGAGGCTCTGGGTGAGCCCATGGGCAGCAGGACCAACCATCAGCATCAAAGCACCACGCTGGGATCCTGCTCTGCCATAACATACCCTGAGGCATGGCTTGTGGTTGACCTGTTACCCCAGCTAGTGTGAGGTGATGCATGGTTGTTTCATGTGGTGTGTGTAACCCTTCAGGGAAGCTGGTTCAGGTGCTTGCTTCAGAATGGCTTTTTGGATCAACCAACTTAAGAAAAAGGGATGGGAATGTTTGCATCAGCATGAGGGCAACTTCTGATTTAAAGCCTTTCTTTTGGATCATGGATTTCCTGTCTAATGCGTAATCTCTAGGATGTACGTGAATGATGGAGACTGAGTGAAGACATCCAGCAAATCTAACCTCTGTAGCTGACAGTGTGCTCTCCCTTCTGCCCTAGTGCAGACAGCTGTTCCTCTCTGCACTGAATTAGCGTCTCTGACCAGCAGCACAGTGTCCTGCCTTTGAAGCTGGCATTAGCAATGTATTTGCCAATGTATTGGAAACATACTTCATCCATTTTTAGAGCTGCAATGACTGATTAGCTTGATGCTGACTAATGCTGGTTTGGATCTGAACAAGCGCAACTCCTGTTGCCTGCTAATTCTTGTTCTCTCCTTTTCTTTTTACAGCTGAACCTGCAGACCTCTTGAAGGTATTAGATTTTCATAATTTACCTGATGGTATAACAAAAACAACAGGGTTTTGCACAAGCAGAAGATCTTCAAAAGAAGCAGATGTTGCTTATAGAGTAACAAAAGATGCTCAGCTTAGTGCACCGACAAAGCAGCTGTATCCTGGTGAGTCCACGGCTTTTTATCTCTTATGGAAATATCTGATGCTTTTCTCAGATTCTGCAGGCACATGTAGGGCACTGCATGGTTCCTTCACTTTCCAAGTGTGCTTGGATAATCCCTTGACAGGGAGAGATTCCACAGTTTCAGGGGGCTGCAAACGTTCAACCACCAAATAACATTGCAGTAAGTGGTTCTTTTATCATTGCACTTGCATATGGTGGTAAGCTTCACGGCAGATGTGGCCAGTGCCTACATCTGTTCGTCCCATGCTAGAAGGTTTCTACTGTCTCATTATCACAGTGATGTCCAGCTGGGGAGAGAGACTTGGAAGATGCAAAGGAACACAGACTGCATCATGTTCTGTGTTTGTGGCGTGCCAAGCACAGTGGGGTCTTACTCTGTGGCTGTGGTGTCTCTCACAGCATAAATAATCACCATGTAAAAAATAGACTGCCCCATGAGAACAGATGTCCCAAGGAAAGATGTTTGAAGACATGGGAGGTTCATTAGGGAAAGCCACTAAGACGCAGAAGTTCACAAAGCCATTGAAGGGCATGTGGGCTGCTGCTGCTGTTTCATTTGTCACTGAGGATGCCCTGGGGTTTAAATTTTCAGCCCAATGGCAATCACTGCTGCAGAGTGAAATGTGCTTGTAAAAAGACTGGACACATTATAGACCCAAACTACTCACTGCCCAAGAGCTTCAGTCTAGAGCATAGACCATACAGGCACCATAAGGACCACTGCTGCATCCCTGTTTTGCATGGAGGAGTGCAGGGATGCTGGGTTTGTAGGATTTTGTAAGTTTAAGAAAAGTGCCTTTGTTGTGGAAGGTTTAGCAAAGAGGCAGAAGGATGCTGGATGTAACTTCTCTGTGAAGCAGTGGTGACTTAAGCAAAGCAGACACACACACACATCCTCCTTTGGTGTTTGCAAGAGAATTGATGATAAAAATGCATTAGCTAGGTCCATGGTAATGTGCTGTGCCACCACTTTTAATGAACATGCTGTATCTATTAGAGGCAGCCCATCAGCGGCCTGACCGGGGAGTCTGAAGCTGGACCGCTGCTGCCCTGACATCCTCCAACCCTGTATTTCCTTCATTGCATCTGTTATCATGAAGGTTGTTTTCAGAATTCATTATTATCCTGCTGTGACAATAAGCAGGTGAATTATGTTTAACCTGGTTGAGCAGGAGCATAACCTGTATCTCGCATATGGGATGAGAGCATCTGTGCTGTGGGCTGGTAACCCTCCATCGCACGGTTAACCCTTTGCAAAGGAGCTGCTTGGCTTTACCTAAAACCCTGTTTCAGTGTCTGCAGAGGTGCAGAACAGACCCTGGATTTGTCTTTACTGCTGCCCTGGGCAGGACAGTCCTTTCTGACTATAGATAATACCATCATGTTCTCAACTGTACCCCTCAGCCAGGTTCTGCCTTCATGTCCCAGAGGATTGTGCCTGCGGATGTGTGGAATATTCATCCCAGGGATGAACATTCATTCAGGAGCCCTACAGTGGCCCCTGCATTCATCCATCTGTCCCAAGGCAAGAACAACTCATCGTGACCAGCGCTTGTCCAACCACTTTGGTGTACTCTCATTCCATGTATCTGAAAAGACTTGGAGGTTCGGCCTAACTGGCATCTTCTACTTCAGAAGTGCTCCAAGAAATGGTTCCTGTTTGGAATATACAACTGTAGTGGGTTTGAGAGCTTTCCAGTAGTTGTCGTAGCCACTGTGAAATCTTGGCTGATCACCCCTAGCAAACAGTGGTGATCCCGGGAAATAAAGACAAGAATGGAGTATTCTGGTTAATGTAGTAAGGAGGCTGGATGGCACCAGTTATGACAGAGGTTAACAGAACAAGGCAACATGCAGAGCTGAAGCATGGTAACAGGAGAGAACTCAGCATCGTAGATTTTCTTAGTGTTGTCCCACCTTACTTACGTGTCCTCATTGATCTCTTGGTTTGCATTTGCTGTCTTCCTTGAGTGAAAAGATTTGGATGGTGTTTCCTTGTGTCATCAAGCAACTTTTCAGTCGTTTAATCATCTGGACAACCATGGGGTGTTAGAAGCAGCTTTGCCCCTCTCTGGAGGCCTCCAAAGTCATTGAGTCTTCTCTGCTGCTTGCTGAGGGAATGAGAAGAGTAAAGTGAAGAACCCCCAGTGTTTTCCATCAGACGAACAGATGTTTTCTCAGTACATCTCCATAACTAGATGTGACTTCAGCTCACACCACCAAATGAATAAGAGAGGAGAGAAAGATGATAAAGTAATTGCAGTGCAATGTACCAGGGGAATGTGGGTTTAGTGATTTCCTATTCACAGGCGGGTTATAGAGCACCCGAGACAAATGTACACTGCACGTGATATTTTGTGCTCATTAGAAGCCGATGCTTTTCTAAGATGGTAATTTGATGGGCTTTGCGTTCTGCTGCCACAGCCACAAAGCAAGATGCATGTAAAAGTGTATCTGTTCTTGCACGCTCACCAGAGTGAGAAACCCTGCTGTGAGATGCTCTTTGTCCTCGCTCCCTCAAGAAGTTCTGCTTCCCAGCAAAAGCAGAGGCGAGAAAGGCGAAGTTTTCAGTGACAAACAGCAAAATGACATTTGCATTCTTCAAACAAACTCAGTATTCTCCACACTTCCTGTGGGTGTCTGCATATGTGTAAGAGCTCAAACATCTCTGTAAGAGCTCAAACAGCCCTGTCTGAGGAAAACAAGTCATTCTGAAACTAGGTCTCTGCAGAAGAAGAGAAAGGCCAGAAGTTGGTGGCACCGTTGACGTTCTGTTTCCCTTTGAAGAGTGGCTCTGAGAATGACTCCATCTCCGCAAGAGATCTGCTGTGTGTTTGTGTTGGGAACTGGCTCGGCTTGTTGCTTTGGCTGACTTTTTGCTGTTCAGCAGTTAAAGCTTCTCTTCCTTCCCAGCTCAGCAGCAGGGCTCGTTTTTTCAGTCTGGGTTTGGCTACACCTGGAGGCTCTGGGTTAAGACCGTCCATCTGTCCCTATCCCGAAGCACATGAGATAGTACAGAAGCCTTTAGTTCCTGGTCGTGATGCTCAGGATAGTAGCGGCTCAGCCTGGCTCTACTGGTTTGCATATTGGGGTATACCAGGGGTGCAATGTGCTCAAATGAAGCCCCCAGCATTGATGTGCTGTGCAGGAGCTGTGTGGGATGGAGGGGTCTGTACCCACCCTGGACCTCCTCAGCTCTTCCCAGGGCTTCATCTGCAGAACTGGGGTCTTAACCCTTCACCACCTTGCAGGCAGCTGCATGTTATGAATGTGAAAGGTCTTGGCCATGGGGTAAGAAAGTGATGCTGAGCTAAATCCACCATTGGAGCAGTGTTGTTGTGTGATGGGATGGATGTACAGCATCTCTCAGCATGAGCTCATTTGAAGAAACGAATTGAAGGGCTTAATCCCAGACCCAGTGTTGAGGGGTTGTCTTCATTGTCTTTATCAATTGACCCAAATCCTCTTCTATTTATTACTCTGTATTTATTAGTACCTATTAGTGCTTCATATATTTGTAATGATGCATTTATTGGTATTGCTGCCGGTGTGGCTGTGTTTCCATACATCATTCAATAGCCTGGGTCACTTCTAGCTGTGACAGTGAAGCCATTGTTGTTTTGCCAGGACAGCAGAGCCGTCCAGGGTAACGTCAGCTATAATTCGTCCATTATGGCTATTTGGGTTGAAAACCTCCCATCACCATGGAGACATCTTAATAATGAAAAAAAAATTAAAAGCAGCTTTTTAATGAGTTGGCAGCTTGTCCAGGCTGAAGGTACCATTGTGGCTTCCTAATGACGTTTTGGACATGAACTGTTTTACATAAAAGGCCCAAAACTGTAGCCTGTAATTGGAACCAGGAAGGCGTATGGTCTTGATTCAGCTCTACAGGAGGATTTGTGTACAGCAGGAGGGAGATAAAGCTCAGTGATTCCTATGGGAGGCAGGATAATAGGAGGCCTGCATTTGCCAAACATCTAGGTCTGTGTCCTAGGGGGAAATCAGGCTATAATGGTGGCATTTAATTACTGACTGTGAGTCTTCTATTCAGAGCACTGCCTTATGTTTCTTTCCAAATGTTGTTTAACTAAGGTGAGGGATATTAACTTGGTGCAAACAGTGTGTGTCTCTGTAGGCATCCTCAGCTCTCCCCCTCCGTGTCCTCTGTTTGCACAAGCTGTTTGTAGCAGTGCTGGGTTTGATGCAGCCCAGCCTGCTCCTGCCTCCTCCTGCCTGTGCCAGGCAGGCAGATGCATTTAAAACACTGTTCATAGAAGTTAAAACATGTCCTAGGCAGAAGAGGAGAGGTTAAGCTCATGCGTTTGAACTTGCTGGTTTTGCTATGGTCAACACTCCCATGTTCTGGATCCCCTTCCTGGGTCAAAATCCCTTATGCAGCCCTGGGGTACTACCTAAAAAAAGCCTGCAGGGGTGCAGGAAATCTGTTCGAAGCTTATGGGCACAGAGCTCGACATTTCTTGTGGTTTACATGGCTGCGTGTCTGCAGTTTATAGCTGATGGGTTGTGGTGTTCCCGCCCCTGCTTGCTGCTGGCTGCCACACGTCGCTGGTCCCAGCACACACCGCGGTGCCCATGGCCCGGCTGCCCCACTTTACCCGACCCTGCCAGGCTTTAAGATTTCTCAAGCAGATACCCAGGGGTACAATGCAACCCTTGTTTCTGAAAGCCTGCACCTTAAAGGAAAGATCCCCTGCAAGTCTCACACTGCTGAAATGCAGCATCTGAGGAGGTTATGCCCTCTGGGTCCCCTCTTCAGTGATCATTTGAGCAAGAAATCCCCTTTACTACTCCTTCTGGTGTTTTTAAGATGTCCTGTTTGGGATGTGCATCCAGGATGTTCAGTTTGGGCTCATCTTTCATGTCTGAATGACAGAGAAATCCCAAATAGAGGAGTTGTGTCCAGCCCAGGGTGTGATCTGTGACTGGAAAGTTGACATGTGTCCGTCTAGTGTTTCAGAGGACTGACCCTTCCTCCTGTGCAGAGCGTCTGCTCTGTGCTGACAGTGCTTGCTCCGTCCTTGAAGCTTCCAAATCCTGCAGAGGTACAGAGGGGAGTTGCCTGAGGTCAGACCCAGTGCCTCTCCTGAGCGCAGAGCGAGCTAGGAAATGTTACATGCTTTTTAACATGCAGACAAATCAGTGTCCCCCACTCGTTGCCAGGTTTGTTTCTGTTTGCAGATCTTTCTGTCTGCACCAGGCCTGAAAGCTGAAGCCACAGACACTGTTCTCATCTGAAACAGACACAACCTGATGCAACTTCCCCATTCCCTGAAAGAAACCCCTTCGATATTGTGTGTGCTGAACTGGCACCGGGCTGCTTCATTTCCTCCGTCCCTCTGACATCTTAAGTTAATTTGGGGACCTCATGATACGTGAAACAAAGTTTTTGTCTTGTCTCCTAAAAAGCTCTAGAACAGGCTAAGGAAGGGTTAGGTGCAAATAGGACAGATTTAAACCAGCAGGTCTTTAGAGTCCCTGTTGCCCCAGCACTGTGGTCTTATCCCAAAGCAGCAGATCCCTTGCCATCCTTTGCTTGCAAGTTCAAACATAAGGTGGCTTTTGGCTCTGTGGCAGATTACAACAAGGGCTGGAAAATGGCTTTCTGACCATAAACCAATGATGCTCAGAGATGCTCAATTCTGTACTTGGCTTTTTAAAGTGCTGTGAGAGCAGGTAGCCCTTGGGGGTCTCTGCTCTACACTGGTTTTGCTGGTGCAATCTACTTTGGGGTGCAGCCCATCCCAATCCCATATCCCAACAGGCTTTGGGGGAAAGCCTGAGCTTCTCTTGGCAAATAAGATGCTGCCCTATATTTTTTGGGCTGCTAATCTGCACACATCTGGAAAGATAAACCAGAGGTGTCCCCAGGGGTTATTAGGCAACAGGACTGCTTCTGTAGGGTCTAATTTTCAAAGAAACCTGACTAACCTCTTTGCTTTTCCACTCCAGCTTCCCCATTCCCAGAGGACTTCTCCATTCTAACCACTGTAAAAGCGAAGAAAGGAGGTCAGTCCTTCTTGATCTCAATTTACAATGAGCAAGGGATCCAGCAAATTGGTGTGGAGTTGGGTAGATCTCCTGTATTCCTGTATGAAGACCATACAGGAAAGCCAGGCCCAGAAGACTATCCTCTCTTTAGAGGCATTAACCTAGCAGATGGCAAGTAAGTGAAACTTTGTGCACAAAGGAAAAAGTACATTGTTTATATGAATACCAGCATGTTGAACATTGCGTACACTAGGAGTCGTGTGTGTTGAAATGTATATACGCACCTTTGACTGCTGCCGAGTGTCCTAATCTTGAGCTTTGCCCTTCAGTGAATAAATACTGCATCTGTAAGGTGAGAAACACCGCTCAGAGCAAATTGTCTGGCACTCATGGGGGCAGGAACAGTGACTTCTGTTGCAAAGAGCCTGAAGAAATCAGTTTGTCTTGGAAAATCCGACCGAATCTTTGGCAGGACGTGAGGAGGGTGGAAAAGGGGAATAACCATTGGTGGCTTTTCCCCTCTGCTTCTTTTTGAAGCCAGAACTGGTGTGCTCCTACCTGTTCTGGAGGGATGAGAAGTGAATGGCATCATCTGCCAATCAGCCCCTCTTTCAAGTGAAATCTTTCGGTTTCCCCAGGATGGTTTCATGTGGTTGCAGATGATGGCTGGCATGAAGGTTTGCAGAACACCAGTTCATGAAAGTTTCATTGTCATCCAATTGTTAGCTTGTTTTTGAAAGCCCAGGGCTCTCTTTAACACGTCTGGGGACTGTTCTTCTAGGTGGCACAGAGTGGCTATCAGTGTGCAGAAGAAAAATGTCACCTTGATTTTGGACTGTAAAAAGAAGATAACCAAGTTCTTGGACCGAAGTGACCATCCCATCATTGACATCAATGGCATCATTGTATTTGGAACAAGGATATTGGATGAGGAAGTCTTTGAGGTAAGCCATTACACTGCACAGCTCTGGAGATGTTCCACAGAGGCGATGAGCTGGAGTCTGGTTAATGGGGTATTTGCAGCTCAGTTTTGGAACTTGCATTGTGGTTTTGTATAATGGACCACTGTTGTATGTCATTTGGGAGTTTTTGTTTCAACTAGGGAGATTCTTTCTGTAGTAATGATGCAAAGAGTGGGCCAGACGTCCAGCTGGAGTGAGCGCCTCTGCTCTTCACTCTCTTGCTGGGGTTCAGACTAGCCCCTGCACTGGGATTTTGTCTATCGATAGCTCTTCAGCTCATTTAACATGGGAGAAGTTTTCCTTCATCCCTGTTAGAATTTAGGTAGAGTTGCAGGGGCAGTAAATGGAGGCTGAGGAAAGCAGCTCCTTTGCAAGTCACAGTTCACTCTGGGGCTGTTGGAATTTGCTCTTTTCACATGCGTTGTCCATCAGTTCTTGGTTTCTTGCACCATGACATAAGGGGTCCCTCCTCACCAGCTTGCCTGGCAGCCCCGTCACCTCCCACACATCGACTGCCTCCAAAAACCAAACCAACATCGTGATGGGTGGAATGTTAACCGTGAGCTCCTCTCATTTAAGCAAAGAGATAGAGGAGTATTTATAGCCAAGGTACATATGGCAGAAGTTCTTCCCATAGTTCAGCAACCAGTTTAATATATGCATTTCACCAGCAATCTCGACTTCAGTGCTCTGCTGCACTTGAGAGGCTTTCCTGTGTGTGAGTCTTGTCTCTGATCTTTCTTGCAAGCTAGGATTTCTTCCCTGAAATCAGTGCCAGTGCAGTGGAGTGTAAACTAAGACCTATTGATCTCTATCTCCTTAGTTTTATTGCATTTATGTGGAGGAAGAGCTGTATCTCATGGGCCTCCCCAACCTAGCAAAGGGATGGGGAGCATCTCCTAGCGCTGGATAATTGGAGCTGAAGCCAAGCCAGCTCTTGTCTGCCTTTTGCTGTCACTCAGGAGGACAGTTCCAGTCTGTTTAACATTACCAACATCTGGGAGCTGCTCTGCTGTAAACAGAGCGAGAATGCATGGACCAAAGGTTGCTGCCAAAATCCCAGTTACACAGTTAGAGCTGAAGCCCTAAGTTGTATTAAATTGATAGATATTCCCTGGGAAGGTTAACAATTAAAATGGGAAGAAAGAGCTGGGTTTAATGGGCAGTGGAGTGTCCATTGCAAAGGTTGGACCTCCTGCCAAAAATGTCAGTGTTGCACTGGATGCTGTGTTTTAAGTGGAGTGTCCCTGAGGTCTGGGATGTTCCCAGGTGCGTTTTAGAGCTTACCTGGATTTTGGGCTGCTGATTCCTCGGCCAGGCCAGGGAATGCACAGTGATAGGTGTCAGTGCTCTTCCAGTACCCATCAGCCCTTCCCATGGGGCTGGCTACTGAGTGGTGGACAACTAGCAAGTATTTTCTCTGTCTCATAGTGAATGTTCTGATGGAACACAGCATGTGTATAACCTCCCTCTCTAGTTCTGGGATCTGTCCTTTCTTCTTTTGTCATTCTCACCAGACAAAAAGGGTTCTCAGTGCATCTACACACTAATCAAGACACCAGCAGCTTTAAACTGGATGTAATGAATAGATCCCATGAAGGCAGTGGACTATAACCTAATTTCCTTCATAACTCAGCAACTTAATTTCCTTTGGTCCCTCCTTTCTTTCTGCAAGCCTAAGCAGAAACTGTGTAGGGAAAATCATGGCTCAGAACAATGGGAAATGGGTGTTCTCTGTCCAATGATGTATTCCTGGAAAGCTGATAATTTCTGGACTGAGTGCAGAATGATGAAATGAGGCTGCTGCTTGTGCTGGTGGCAACTGCTCTGCAAACCTCAGCTACCATGATGTTCCCCAGGGCTTTCTGCACCCATGGATTTGGCGAGTTCTTCTGTTTGCCCCTTTTGCTTCACATCGGAATAGCCCAGTTTGCTGGGAGTGGGGTGGAAGGCAGCACTGGGCCAGGCTGCATGGATCAGTGGGAGCTGCGAGTCATGGGAATTCATCTCCTCCTGGTCAGGACTGAAACCAAATAACCCCAAAACACGTGTTGGTTTGGAAGCTGTAACTCCTCGAGCTCCAGGTCCAGCTGGGGCTGCCCAAGGAGCAGCTCTGCTGTGTTTGCCCATTGAGCACCCAGATGGGGGCTTCCTCCCTTGTCCTCTGCAGCAGCAAGAGCCCGGCAGGGAGGGTGAGAGGAGTTCCAAAGTGCTTCTCCAGCACAACATTCTCGCAGTGGAAATAGGACTTCCTCTCATTACCAAGCGCTGGGCTGGGGCTGTGGAGGGCTGCGAAGGGGCCCAGCCGGGAAGCCAGGTTCCACAGTGGAGTTCTGTGCTGAGCTGTTGTTCAAACCAGAAGTTAACAAATGTCAGGACAGGCTCTCCCGCCGGGGTTGGGAAGTGGCAGTGGCTTCAAGCTGTGGCTGAGGGGATGCTGTTGTGAGCCTGCAAAGGGCTTTCTGCAGCGAGAGTGAAAGAGGAAAGCAACAGCCCATGGTGCAGGATAAACACTTTCTCTCGGCTTGCGGGCCGCAGTAAGCAGTGTTCTGTGGCTACAGCAGCACTGGGAGGAAGTCAGATGTGAATGATCTTGGTTTTAGAGGCTTTAACTGTTTCTTTGGGTGTGCTTTTTTAAACCACGTCCTAGCACGGTCTTGCATGTGGGAACAGAGAGGATGAAGTTTGGGAAAATCCCTTATCCAGAAAGCAAAGCATCCTCTGCTAAAACCCAGGGAGATTTTCCAAACCATCCTGGTGATGTGGCCCCACTCTGTAGTGATGCACCGCAAGAGCTGCCCGCTCCATGCCTGTGGTATCCTGCAGGAATCACTTTTCTGGGCAGGATCCCACCAGTTCTTGTGGGGATAACAAACTGGAAGTGTGAGTCCTTGTCTGGCAGCAGTGTGTTGATCCTGGGGCTGCCCCATCAGCCGTGGCTTGGGCTGATGGATCCCTGGGAGCCTGTGCAGGGGCAAGAGCTGAGTGAGCTGAGCTTCTGTCAGGCCAAAGCTTTGCCCTATTCACTGTTTACTTGGCTATTACATGTACACCCCTGCTGCACATTGTACCTATCAAAGCTGGCTATGGGCTATTTGGATGCTTCATGGGCTTTAATTTGGGAGCATCCTTGGAAGATGTTCAGGCCAAGGAGCTTCTGCTCCGTGTGCAACTTGCTCCTGGGTTCAGGGGACAGCACTTACCTCCCTGTGCCTTCCTCCTCCTCTCAGGGCACGCAGTCTGGCTCCGATACTGTCTCTCTCCTGCCTCTACCCAAAGCCTGGCACAGTCTGTGTCTGGCCATAACAGCGTGCAGCTTCATCCATTTGAGCACTGACACAGACGGCACCTCCCCTGGGTTGCCTTTTCCAGCCCGCCCTTTGCAGTGGTGGTCTGATGGAAAAGCAGCTCAGCTGGCTCTGCACTGAGGCTCTGGTACTGGTTTAGCAGATGTGGGTTGAAGCAAAGTTCAGCCCCTGGCTCAGGAAGGTCGCTGGAGCTGTGCTTCAGTCCCAGCAGTGGCTGGTTTACAGCAGTGAACAGAAATCACATCACATGCAGCTGGAAGAGCTCTATGCATGGGAAGTGCTGCACAATGTCTATGGCAGGTAAAAGTTACTGTCCTGAGGCTGGATTAGGTGAACTTAACCCCTTTCAGTGGTGTTTTGAAGCATCTCATGTAATCCCACAGGAAGAAGTTTGGATTCTGCAGCAGTGTGTGGCTCGACTCTGCTCTGCTGCTCAGCATTGTTCTGTGGACCTGCACATCACAGCTGATCTATGATACCCCAATTTTGTTTTCTGATCTGTTGGCAAGAGACTATTATGTGAGGCTGCTGTGCTGCTAAAAGCACTGCACAGCACCCAGCTGGTAGAGCTGCTGTTGGCATCAGTAACGTGGTGGTGTGGATGTTGGCATTTGTAAACCTGATGACAATACCCTGGTAACAAGTGGGTACGTCTGATGTAAATGATTTTTGGTTCATCTGTTTAAGATTTTGCATGATAGTTCCACAAGGAACCTGCTGTTTCGACCCTCTGTAAGTAACGCTGGTTTGCAGCAGTGTCTGGTGTAGATGGAGTTGTTTTGCCCATAAGTGGAAAAGCTCAGTGCATGTGTATATTGCTTTTGAAGGTTTGTGTCTTTGCTGTTGGCTCCTCTGGTGTCCTTTGTTCGACTGGGTACCACAATGGTGTCCCATTGGTCTGGTTGGTACTGTAAACCCAGGAGTGCTCCTCTGATCCTGCCTAACAAGGTTCAGAAAGGGGGTTGAGGACACCTGCAGACACGGCTCTGCCAATGCAGTGGAACGCGAGGGGCTGACAGAGGATTTGCTGTGAGCTCATGCCAGAGCTCATCCCGGGGTGAGACCCACTGTGCTGCTGGGATCTGGATGATGCTCAAAGGCTGCTGCTTTTCATTTTCTCTCCTCCTTTGTGTGCTTGAAGACCACTGGTGAAATCAAGACATTGGGACTGAAGTGAAAGCGGTTTGTGCTGGGACGAGCCAGAAAGCCCAGGCAAGGTGCCAGAGGTGCTCTTAGGGCTGCTCAGTGTTTCAGGGCGCAACAAGACAAAGCAGAATAGATGCTACAGTGCTCTCAGCAGAGACATTGGGGCTGTTCAGGTGCTGCGTTACTCTCAGGTTGAAATGCCAACTCTCTTTTCATCTTCTGCCTTGTTTACACTTAAAAACCAATTATCACTGGGGTTGATAGTCCCAGATTTCATTTCACCATCATCAGGGGTTTCTCCCTCCCTTCCCATGCTCTCGGCTGTAGCATTTGCAGCTCTGGAAAGTGCTCTTATTAAAGTTTCTCTGTGTTATTTTTCTCTGAGGTTAGAAAAAGGGACTTTTTTGCCTTAGCAAAAGGTGTACGAATTAAAACAGGTTCCTATATGTATATGTGCATCTTAACACTGTTGTTTCAGTGTTTTAGGATGGAGAAATTTAGGAGCTTCCTTTTGCAGGTTTGCTGCTAACATGTCAAACAACATCTATGTACTGCAGGAGGGTAGGGATAGTGATGCTGCCAGCCCAGTGGGCTTTGGAGAGAGACAGATAAGTGGCAACTCAGCTCATGGGGGCAAATGCGCTGCAGGAGCCTCAGGTCTGAATCCATGTCTCATTCCCATCCAGACCCTAGCTTGCCTTGGCACAGCTCCCTGCTGTCGCTGTTTGGAGGAACAGGCACTGCTCCTGCTTATCAAGCTTCTGTTAACCTTCAAAAGCATCTCTTTATAATGAAGGCT
This sequence comes from Psilopsiagon aymara, assembly GCA_024733675.1. Classification (NCBI taxonomy): domain Eukaryota; kingdom Metazoa; phylum Chordata; class Aves; order Psittaciformes; family Psittacidae; genus Psilopsiagon; species Psilopsiagon aymara. Next base: position 100,821 of record JANRGW010030347.1, on the reverse strand, counting down.
CTTTGCTAATGTGAATGTCTCCATCGAGATGCGCTGCAGATGCATGCTGCGTGTGCTTCCTGCCTCACAGCCTGCTGGAAGAAGCCAGTTCAGGGCTGGCTGCTGGCCCTCCTGGCCCTGCCAAATCTGATTTCACCTCTTTTGCTGTAGAGACTGTAAGGGAGTGTAAAGAGTGGATGTTTTACACCAGCATATACCATAGTGTGAGATGATGGAAAATCAGATGTTCTGAGCCAGCATGAGGGCTCGGTATTGAAGATGTCTGCAGCTTTCCCCAGTCTCCCAATAATTCTCCATTTAGTTGCTGGTTTTCTCGTCATTTCTTCTGCTTTTGTTTTTTTTTCAAAGGGATTCTCTTAAGCAAAATGGTGCATTTGAGACATATGGATTAAATCACAGAATGAGGCTCTTCCAGAAGAGCAGTGCTGCCTAGAAAATGTCTCCAATTACTGAAGATTATAACTCTGGATGGGTTTGCAATTAATTGTGAGGGGTTTGTGCCAGAGTCCAAGCAGTGCAGTCAGTCTAATCAAAACCCAAACATGATATTCAGCTTCAGTTGGCAAAGCCTTGCACACAGCATCGCCTTACACAGGTGCCCAGGGACATCATGTGGTTTTATCAGTGTCTGTACTGAGCGAGGGGCAGGACCACATCCAGAATGGGAACTGCAAGCCAGCTTTGAAAGTTCATCTGTGCTTCAGGTGGTGTCATTTCAAGCCTGAACTGACACTCTTCCATCTGACCTCGAGCTGTCAGGTGCCAGCAAGGCAAGTGGGAGGCTGGGTTCAAACATCAGATGAATTGTTTGCATACCCTTTGCTCAAACTCTTGGTTTTCATTTAGGTTTGCTGGGTAATTGGCAGTTGAGCCATCTGGACTGCAGTCAAACGCTGTGGCTGGGTCAGGGTTGCCTGTAATGATGTAGCCTTATTAGTCATGATTACAAAATACACATATTCAATAGCTTCTAACTATTTTGATTTTAGGGATTTTGTTTTTGGTTCAGTGGTAAATTCCATTTCATAAACTGGAAAAGAAACTCTGCATTGGCATGTGTGGATAATTATTGCAGTTTGCTGCTATCAAATGCCTTCAGGCTTCTGGTGTACAGTGTGGGGGGAGATGCGCTTTACTGTTCCAAAAGACCAGAAAGCGCTTTTATTGATGTTTAAGTTAGGCAGCGCATCGTTTATCTTCTAATATGGCCAAGTTAAACATCAGCCCTTTCAGTGTCATAATAAGGGCTTTTTAATCAATGCTTCAGATGGGAAAAGGCGTCCAACCCTGAGCGATTTCTTGTTGAGGGATCCCTCCTCATGATTCTGTCAGCAAAGCGGCGTGACTGCTGAGGATATGGGGCACTAAGCAGACATCCAAATCCAAGATTAACCCTCTGTGAATGGCTGCTGAAGGACATGGCTGAGGAAGTGGTGGCTTCCCTACCTGGGGTCACGAGAGCAGGGATGTGCCATGTCTCAAACAGGCAGTTTGGAGCCTGATGGCTGCCTTGCTTTTGGGAGACCCCTGCAGGATAATTGGTTTGAATGAGCTTTTGCCATTTAGAGGACAAGGGCAAAGATGCTGGGTGGGAACTGCCAGTGGGGAGGAATGCCAAGCGCTACCTTCAGGGCACTCCATCACTGCTGTCCTGGGCCACAGCAGGGAGAGGACAGGGCTGTTGCACAACTTTCTCTGCTGTGGGGTACCTCCTCCAGAGTGGGGTAATCAGTTAAAACTGCTAACAAGAAAAACTGAGGGGTCTCTGGAAGGCAAAGCTGATCCCTCAAAACCATTTCCATCCACCACAGGAATTAGGGGTTTGAGGGATAGAGTTTTGTCTGGTTGTTCCTGACACTCACCTGGCAGAGTTTTGCAGTTAAATGCAGGCAGGCAGCAACCCAGGCAGGCTCATTACACATGATGGATGCTCTTAGCTCTGGTGTCATTACTCTTGCAGCTGATGGCTTCTTTGGTAGTTTGCTTCCCCCCTTGAATGATGGGAGGTGGGGGCTTGGTTTCTTCCATGGAAACTCTGAGGTGCAGCAGGCAGAGTGCTGAGTCCAGACAGGGTGATGTAATGCTGGAAACCTGCTCTTCTGCCCTGACACAATGCCAAGGTTTAAAGTGGCCTTGTGGCCATGGATGTCTGCAGGCAGCAGGACAGGAAGGAGCAGTGCAAGGGGGCCCTGAGCAGGTTGGGAAGGCGCTGGAGAGCAGACCAAATGGACGTGGTGGGAAAAGACGATTGTCCTCAGCTTGAATATTGGGGTAAAAGCCAAATACTCATGCTGCTGGGGAGAAGTTTCCAGCTGAACTGTATTGGCAGCACCACTATGCAGTATGGGAAAGCGGTTACTGAGAGCAGTGAGCAGTAGTGTGCCACTGGCCCAAACCAGTGCATGTTTCCTCTTCCCTGCTAATTTGGGAACATTGTTCCATGTGGGAGGTGTCACACAGATCAGTCTTATTTGCATAAGAGTGAATTTCTGGAACAGAAATCCATGGATAGAACAAAAATCCTCTCTGTGCCCACAACACTGATTGATTTGCATTGTTGCAGCAAACTGCTATAGGAAGTATAGGCTTGGCTGAGCCAAACTCATGGGAGAGGAAGAGGATGGTAAGCGCTGAGCTCTGCAGTGAGGTGGGCTTGTGTCCTTGCTTCCTTGGAATTTAGGTCCTCATTGCTTTTGTCCTGCTTTTACAGGACATTGCTTGAAGTCTGTCCTCTCTCTCAGCTAGGGTTTATGCATGTAGCCCCTTGTTGCAGCAAGGACAGGGCAAACTCAGCATAGGAAAGACCATCCTAACTTAGAAGCCTCCCGGTTGACTTTGTGTTCAACCCATTCCCTCGTTGCTTAGGCATGAGCAAATGCACCACATGTTCCTTACACATGGGGAGGCCTTTCTATTTTATTTCACTTTAGTTTCGAGGCAGTCTGGGCTGCTTGCCAAAGCCCAGAGGAAAATCCTGGCCCGCTCCAGACATCCCCAGTGTGCAGGTGTACTACTCACTTTGACAGAGCTGAGCGGGATCGAATGTATATGTTCACATAAATACATCACCCTGGGGATGGGAGCTGGAAGAGGGTATTCCTAATGAGTTGTGCAGGATATTGGATGGGGTCTGTGTATTTGTGTGTGTGTGTTTTCTACTCCCTCCAAGAACACGGAAAAAAGTCTCTAACCGTGGGCTCATTGTTCTCCACACGTAGCCACATACTGGCTGCGGCTCAGGAGGTCAAGCCTGCTTGAACAAACAGTGCTTTGGCCACTGAAGCGAAATGTGTGGGGAGATGAGAGAATTCATGGTGAATATTACTTTTGTGCAGTGTTCTCTGCTCTGGAATGTCTGCAGGCACAGAGAGGGCTTCCTGAGGCTTCGGTGCCCGGCAGAAGCAAAATTATCTGCAAATTCTATTTATCCTCTTCCCGTTTTCCTGCTCAGAATTCCAGACCCTGAGCTGTGATGCTCAGCTACTGCCCATGTCGCTCTCACTGCATCCATTCCTGCTCTGGAATGATTTCCCTTCAGATAGCCACATTTCTGGGCTGAACTTCATATCTGCTCCTCAGGCCATAGGATGTACAGAGGAGGAAAGAGCCCGGTTAGCTTAGTAATGGGAGCTACACGGCTGGTTGTGTTAAACAGGAGTCTGAATGCTGAGTTTGAGATGGGAGATGCTGCACAGAGGTTCTCTTGCAGGGATGTAAAAGCCAACTATGTAGCTTCAAAATAGAAGTGCACAAATACTTTGGAGTATGGAGGTGAGAGGTGTGTGAGCATTGACAAAGGAGACGGTCCAGTTTCCTGGAGAAGGAGGGAGAATGTGTGCGAACAGGAGGTGTTATGCCCAAATGTCAGCTTCTTCCTGAGCAGCACTGGCCAAGCAGCGGTGGGAAGCAGCCATAGGAACCTACAGGAAAGCTCCCTCCTGGGGTGGTCCCAGCACATGTCTTGCTCCATGGTTTGGTGATTGTCACCAGCCAAAGGCAGGAAAATTCTTTCCCAACCAAAATTTGGTGTTAAGTTAAATTCTGAATGTGTCAGCAGAAATCCCCATGGCGAGGCGTGTAATCCCACTTATATCCTGAGATAGCTTTGGCAGCCAGGTCTATTTTCCCCCCTTTCCCTCTAATCCATAAAACCTGGATTCTGTTTTTACCTCCTGGGGCAGAAAACATTCCAAGTCGTGATTAAAAGCCTCTGTGCATACAAACCCCTTGGTCCTGAGCCACCTCGGTGTGATGGGCTGAGGACAAAACCTCGGGGTGGATCTTGGGGTTGTAGCAGCTGGAGGGGGGGGGGGGGGCAGAAACCCATCCATGAGGCTGAGGAAAGGG